>ML392593.1:0-102412 GCA_005239525.1 Nicotiana knightiana | reverse complement strand
ATTCTGAAATTTGTGATGCCAAGGAGACAAAATGACATCCCTCACCTAAGGGCCAAGAAGTGCGAGATGCGATACCTATTGTTTGGTTCCTTCATTTTTACACCACAACCCCATGAATGTGACAGAAAAATTGATGCAAAATTGGGTACGCAATTCATATCCTCAAAGTGGAAGAAAAGTGGTGAAGTAGCAGAGTCGTGCCACGACTATAAATAAGGCGCTTGTTGGGAGGCAACCCAGACTGTATATCTTTTCATTATTTTTTAGTGTCAGTTTTGTGTTGTTTTTATTTTGCAGAGGAGGGGAAGTCTGAGTACCCAAAAGTTGAAGCTGAGGGGCATGTTTGATCTTAAGTGTGGGGTGTTCCCGACTCTAAATATTGAGAATCATGTCCGAGCTAGACCCGAGGGAGTCTCAGGGAGTATTTCTCACCCTTGTTTTAATGTTTTTCTTTGTGATCATGCATCGAGGACTATGCATAACATAAGTGTGGGGTGGGGAAACTACTTTCTGAGGTGTAATTGTATAAAATTATTATTTTTTAGAAAAATCTCGGATTTTTCCCAACGATGGATCTGTTGGACAATTTTCTTGAGGGATAAAGTCCGATTTAAAAAAAACCAATTTTTTTTTTGAGTAATTAGGTAGTATCCCTTGGTTTTTCTTTGGGCACCGGTTCTTTTCCAAGGGTGTAGTATATGCACATCTTAAATTTTGTTATTCTTTTTGGGCACTGCAACTACGTTGGCTAACCATTCTAGATACTTTACCTCCCGGAGCAAACCAATATTGAGTAACCGAGTTACCTCTTCTTTAACAAACCTGTTTCAGACCTCTGTTATCGGGTGTTTCTTTTACCTTACCGATGGGAAGTTTGGATCCATACTTAGCTTGTGAACTGCTACCTCTAATGGGATATTTTTCATATCCGAGTGCGACTACGCAAAGCAGTTAAAGTTATTTTTAAGAAAATTTATAGATTCTAACCCGAGCTCGATATTTAATCATGTTCCCAAATGAAACTTCGTTTCCAAAAATTCATCGAACAAGGACACTTGCTCAAGTTCTTTCGCGGTCGACTTGGTCACATTTGTCTCCTCTGATACCTGAAAATATTGTGGAACCTGATAGGATTCCGATGGCTCCTCATCTTTATCTTCTTCATTCGGAAAGGGGGAAGACACCGGTTCCTATAATTGCTATTTGTTGGACTCTCTCCCCTTGCTGCTGGAAACAATTACTGTGTTCATCTCCCCTGCTTTCGGTTGGTCGCCTCTTATTTTCTTGATTCTTTTCGGCGTTGGATATTTCAACAACCGGTGACATGGTGATGGTACAGCCTTCATCTCGAGTTTTCACACTTGTCAAGATGAAGTCATCTAGGTGTTTTGTCGCCGGAATAATGTTCCCGATCAACTTCGCTTTCTCCAAAACTCTCCATTGGATGATGTTGGCTGAACTTCCTGGATCAACCAAAACACGCTTTTTTGAAATCTAAAACATTGAGAGAGATTACCAAAGCGTGATTGTGTGGCAGAAGAAGTCCACCAGCGGCCTCCTTCGTGAAGGTGATATCGTCTTCTGCTATTTCTCTGAGTCCCTTGTTGTTAATCACCAATATCTTCGTTTTCTTCTCCATTGAAAAGGTTACACCATTGGCTTAGTTTCCTCCCAAGATCATGTTGATAATCAACCAGGGTGATCCTTCTATCATCTTAGAAGGCTCCGCATTGTCCTGTATTCGGCCATAGTTGTTCTTGGCTTGGTCACATAAAAGTGCCCTTAGACGGCCATTTTTCAACAATATCTCCACCTCTTCATGAAGATGTCGGCAGTCCCCAGTTCTATGGTCGGGAGTCCCATGGTATTCACACCACAAACTGGGATCCCTCTGGCTAGGGTCTGATTGGATGGTTTTCGGGAACCACGCTTCTTTGATGTTTTGCCGATACCATCTCTACCAGGTTGATGTTAAAGTTTTAATCTGATAACCGGGGATATGCAGAATCTCGGGCCCCTGGTACCTCTTTCTCCTGCAACGACCTGTTGCTCCGGCCACGATCGTCTCTACTGTCAGGAGCAGTCCTATCCGATAATTGAAACCCTTTGTTTCTATGCCCATCGGTCCTCTCGTACGGTAGAAAGCGATCTCTATAGGATCGCTGATTTGCCTCACAGTCATTCTTAAACCTGTCCTGATTTTTATCTCGACCCCATCCCTTGGTCGATACCGATGATCCAAGATGATCGTCTTCTATACTTATTTTTTACTCATAGCGCTTATAGACATCCGCCCACGTGATTGATTGAAACTCGAGCAAGCTCTCATTTAGTTTTTTGGAGGCATCCGAACTTAGTGGATTTAGACCCTTCGTGAATGCCTCTACTGCCTACTGATCTAGAACCGCCAATAGCATCATCCTTTCTTTTTGGAACCAGATCACAAACTCTCGCAGAAGCTCGGATTTGCCCTATGGAATTCTTAATATGTCTGCCTTCCTGGCCTGAACCTTTCTTGCTCCAACATGGGCCTTAATGAACGAATCTGCAAGCATCTCAAAAGAATCAATTGAATACTCAAGTAAGAGGGAATACCATGTTAGAGCCCCCTTTGTGAGGGTTTTGCCAAATTTTTTCAACAAGACTGACTCGATCTCGTGTTGAGCCAAATCGTTTCCTTTCATTGTCGTGGTGTAGGTCGTGATATGCTCCTGCGCGTCTAAAATCTCATCATACTTGGTATATCCAGAATTTTGAACCTATTTGGGATCAACCCAGGAATTTTTTTGATTATTACGTTGCTGACGTTATCTCTCTCTCTCTCTCTCTTGCTGATTCTGATATTACTGCGCCACTGTCTCTTTAGCCGAGGGTCTATCAGAAATAGCATCCCGGGTAAGGTCTGCGTACACACTATCCTCCCCAAACCCTACTTGCGGGATTTCTCCTGGGTTGTTGTTGTTGGTGGTGGTGGTGATGGTGGTGGTGGTGTTGTTGCTGCTGTTGTTGGGATCAACTTGGGTGCCACACTTGGTTAATGGTAATTGTGTGTACTTTTTTTGAACCCGGACCCTTCAACACTGGCGGCGCGCCGGGAATCCGGTCCATTAGAGCATGACACTCTTTCGCGTTCTGATCCATTCGCTCATTTCATCTCTCGTATGAATCTCATGAGCTCGCTTTTGAAAGGGTTAGCTAATTTGCTATTACTAGATCCGCTATCGGTACCTCCGACTCTGTCGAAACAGACCTCGTCCCTTGGGGGTGTTGTTATCGGTTCTTTGTGTTGTCTGAATTGTGGGGGCATTGGGATGAATTGGGGCCCCTCCATTGGCGTTATTGGAAGCGCCTGATAACGCCTGCATCAATTCCGTCATTACACGATCCTGCCTTGAGAGGTGGTCCGTGATCGTTCTTTGCTGTTCTTTCAAGAGTTTAACCGTTTCCGCAACGTGTTCATCCACGCATCGTCGTGAGTTGGGCCCCGCATATGTCGAGGATATTTTCCTTCATGGACCCGGGTCGTCTCCTGTCCTTCATTGGGAGTCTCGCTGATTGAGTCATCACACTGGGACAATTCTTCCTGCTCAATGTGCACATCAACGTTGTGTGTATTGTTGACACCATTAGCTTCCATATCTGATTTTCTTACTAAGGGAATAATCAAATCTGCCATAACTGTCCCCGCCATCTCCCCCTTTTCTCTTTGAATCTAAATAACACCACCTTGTTAGCTAGAAAAAAAAATGGAGACCAACCGCTCTACTCTTTTTGTCTCCTTTATCTCTCTTCTTCCAGAAAATATTAGATTAAAAATTAAAAAAAAATGTTAAATCTAAAAGTAAAATTAATAAAATCTAAAAACCAAAAGAAAAGGAGAAAAAGAAAAATGGGTGTGAAGTCGGTAGCCGAAGAAATGGGGGTTTCGATGTGTGGAGGTGGGATTTAGAATTAGATTATTTACTTTTTTTCTTTTTGGTTGCTTAAAAATAGTTTTTTTCCCTCATAATTTATTTTTTAATTATTATTGTTTATTCAAATATCAAATGTCTTCGCTTAATTGGTCATTTTATTGCATCATTGCCGAGCACATTACACTCTTTAAGTGTTTGATGGTTATCAAAAAAGTTAGGAATAAATTTTAAGTACTATAAATGTTCAATTGGAACATGATTTACATAAAGTGGCAGAGAGAAAAATCCGAATAAGTTTAAGGGGTCACCTAAGACTTTGCCGAAGCTTAAACTTTTCTAAACATCATGAATTCTCTCTTCTTCTTCTTCTTCTTCTTTTTTTAAGTCAACTAGAGAGTGGAAAAAGAGCTTGATTAGTAGTGGCCGTATCTTAAATGTAATTATCATTATCTTAGACTTGTCTCTTAATCATTGGCAACAATAGGAATACTTGATTCCTTCAAAAACTTGTGGCTACAGGCTAGTGTTTGGTAAGGTTCCAAAGCTTTATTTAACTTAAAATACTTTAAACAAGGTTAGTTCATTCGGAATATATATAATTCATTTCATTTGTTCCTTAAAGGCTACGTGCTAGAAGTGACGAAGTCTATTTGTAAAAAACAAATTGTAGTAGTTTCCAGGAAGATTATAGCTATTAAAATATGTTTATAAGGGAAACTAGAATTAGACATGTAACAAACAATGCATCATCAAGATGTTCATGTTTTAAAAAATAATCCTTGATTCCCTTAATAAATAATTTAAGACGATGGAGTGTGTCTCAACATCCAATTTTACAAACTTAAACAAAAGCCAAACTAATCAAATCATTTTAAGAACTCGATTTAGTAAGAGGGTATAACCCCGTTTCTTCCTCCTCATTTTATCATTTCAACCTCCATACTCTCCTTTTCTCTTGAATATGCATTGTGGCATTTATTTATTTGTTTATTTATTTTTGGTCATTTGCCTCTTACAACAAGAGATGGTCGTTTCAAATGGTGTAAAACCATAATAAGTGAAGCTGTTAAAAGGGTGCGGGATGAAACAAACCTAAAATTATATGGAAGAAAGTTATGTCAGGAGACCTACAATCTTTTGAAATTTGTATAGATCGATAAGTCAGAATGTCAGAAAAAGATCTACAACGAGAGTAATAATAAATTAAGATTAAATATTGGCCATGCTAATAAGTTTATGTTAGGTTACTGCTTGTGATGAGCCTGTTCGGTTTGATTTGATTTTTTTTGATTATTCTTTACTTAAACCAAAACCAAATTAAATTTGGTCGGTTTTTAAAAAGGGATCTTTGGCAAATACCCAAGCAAGGAAACTATTCACCCACCCCTGCCCATGTAGTTTGCCTCCCTACCCATTATTGTTTAATACTCAGTCAAAGCCAACTAAATGAAGTTAAACTGAGCTACTAAATGAAGCCAAACAAAGCCAATTTAAGTCAAGCCAAGCCAAGCCAAGCCAAGTGAAATGGGTAATTGGGGGGGGGGGGGGGGGGGGTAGGTAGGAGTAATTAGTTTTACTTGGATAGATATATATTGTAAATAATATTTAAATAGGTTGGAAAGGGGAATTTTTAAGCTTAATGGGTATTTGAATAAATTGCCCTTTTTAAAATTCAAATCAAACCAAAATAGAATCGATTTTTTGTATCGGTTTAATTCGGATTTCAATTTGGTTCGAATTTTTGTTTTTTCATGAGCACTCCTAGTTCTCAGAAGCAGCACATAGGTAATCCCCCTTTTCTTTTTTGTTGTGTATATATGCCAGAAGGGGATTCATGACAGTACAAGTTCACAGAATAAGACCAAGAGTGTGTTTGGTACCTAGAAAATATTTTCTCGAAAAACGAGATTTATCACTTATTTTTTCTTGTTTGGTTGGTGAGTGAAAATTTTTTTCCGAAAAATATTTTTTAGTGTTTGGTTAGAGAGTAGAAAATATTATTTTCGTAAAATATTTTTTTATGCTACCCTTCTCATCCCTCTCACCCCTTCCCTCAAGTCTCTACAAATACACACAAACTCAAAGGAAATAACGTTGAAACTTGTTTTCCATAACTAAAAAGATCTTTTTTCGATTAATTAAGAAAGTACTTTTTCTACAACATGAAAATAAAGTACTCATTTTATTGAAATAAAAGAAAATATTTTTCTATATCCTGAAAAGAAAATGCTCATTATGTTGAAATGAAAAAATATACTTTTTTATTGAAATAAAAAAAAAATTATTTACACGAAAAGAAAATACTATTAATAATATTTTTATTTAGGATGGGGTGGGGTGGGGTGGGGACGGGACAGGGTGGGTGTGGGATGGAGTGGGGTTGGGGGTTGGGTGGGGATTGGTAGGGATGTGAAATATGGTGGGAGAAGGAGTTTTGAAAAACGTTTTTCTTTTTTTTTGATAGGGAAAATATTTTCCTCTAATTAGAGGAAAATGAGTTCACGAGTAAAATATTTTTTAAAATATTTAAGTCAACCAAACATGACAAAATTGAAAAATATTTTCTTACGTACCAAACGATCCTACTTGGTTGTTTTAACTTCAAAATAAACTGAATTCACCTCAATAGTACCATTTGTTTTTGAGCTAAAGAAAGGGTCAATTAGAACATTTTGGAAGAAACAAAGATCTTACATTTCGTCCTAAACTCCTAATGAATCTATATACAGATTAGTATTATTATTGTTACTGCAGAAGTTTAAAAAGTAGAAAGGGAATAACAAAGGCTTTTAACAAAACCCTTAGATTCGAGCCAATATGTTGAACAAGAAAATTAATAATTGCAGAACCAAAATTGATCCTCAATTTGGAAACTCAAATTGCAAGAATTTACTGGTAGGTCATCTTCAAGCTTTGGGAAGCATAATGACGGCAACAGACTCCTGCATAGGTTGTCATCTTCTTGAGAAAAATTCGATGTTTCTGTTTCAAATACATGTGAAGAATCAGCAGGCTCCAAAAAAGAAGTATAATTCCCGTCAGCATAACATGGGCTGTCTGAATCAAGAATATCACTTTTTGCTGAACTTGCATCTTCTTGTTTACAGACCATCGTTGTTAAATTCTTCATATTTGTAGTAGAATTCTGAGCTTCTGTATTATGTGGACTAATGGGTTCCTTTTCTTCTGAATTTTGCTCCCCATTCACTCTGTTGAACAACTTTTCTTCAAGTAAATGAACCTATTGAACAAAAAAAGGAAAAATATGAGTTAGATTAGAGGTACTTCTAATACCAATCAGGACTTTTAACTGCAATTCTCGACACAAGTTCTATCGAGCGGCGGGTAGAATCCATGACAGACAACTTAAATGTGCGATGGGTATAGTAAGTGACAAAATGATGTTGCTATAACGACGAATGAGTTGCTCTGATTCGTCCAAAAAAAAAGTTTTAATTCTCGACATTCCTCGACGACTACCTAAAAATTAAATTATCTTGAAATACTTGAATAATGTTAAATGATTAGGAGGTATAAAGTACCTCATTTCTCAAGTTCTCATTCTCTTTGAAGAGGCTATCGTATTCATCCTTGAGTTTATCAAAACTAGCTTTTAGCACATCATAATCCTTCTCAAGTTGTTTACTCTTGTACCGGGCTCGCCGGTTTTGAAACCAAATAGCAACCTGCCGAGGCTGCAATCCAATTTCTTTAGCCAATTGGATTTTTCTCTCTGGTTCAAGCTTGTTTTCTACCTCAAAACTTTTCTCAAGAAACTGAACTTGTTTTGGCAAGAGTCGCCTTTTCTTTTCGGGTTGGTGAAAGGATACTTCATAATCCTCGTTGCTATTTTCTTCCTTGTCAACTGAAGGGAAGAATGACCTCTCTTTAGACTTTTTTCCTCGGGTATCGTCGAAATTAACCATGGAAACAGAGCCTGAAACAGAGCAACCAAGGAAGAATAAGTTCATTAAATCTTGGTTCATTTTCAAATTCACAAATAGATATGTGTTTTATTCTAATGAATTGAACCATAATGTGTCTATTTCCTCTGCTTGACTCCTAAAATCTAAATATCCTACTTCAAAATACTGAATTATTAGCAAACACCAAAAAGGACAAACTTGTACCAAAATTTGATCTCTTTCTGGATAAAAACAAAGAGGACCACAAGAAGGTAGATAACAAGGTCGTAAATATGAACATATACTAAATGAATCAAATGACCATAGGCTATAATCTAATAGTAATCAAAGGGTCGACACACCATCCAACCAAAAATAAAAGTCACGAACTATAAACATACAAGAAAAAGTAAAAACAAATAAATAAATAAATACTACTCTACTTTTTTAGTAGGGTGGAGAAGAATATTACCATGAAAAGTGGGGGAGGAATTGGAAATCCAGAGAGAATCAAGAGCCTTAGAAGGTGGAGGTAAAATTTCATTTGGAAGTATAAAGCCGTTGTGGCTATTCACGTTAGAACCTTCATAAACTCTTGCAACCTCCATACTTCCTTCTTTAACCATGACGGTTGTACTTGTGATTTTTTGACTTAAGTGAGAGGAGAATGCAATAAAGAAAATGGGGTTCTTGAATTAAGTTAAAAGTTTGTCAATTGCGACTATAAGAAAGGTTGTCAGTACAAAGGAAATGTCAGGGGTCAGAGTAAATATTCAGCAGAGAAGAGATGAGGACTCAACATGGAGTGAAGAAAACAATGTAAGAAGCAGATAAAGAGAGGAAATAACGAAATAGGAATAGGAAAGGAGATTCTTCCAGAGGTAGAAGGGGATTATCATTTATAAACAGCAAGAGTCCGGCTCTCCAAGATGGGGTGTCGCGGCCCAAAACTCAGACTCGGGACGACACCTATTATGATACTAGGCAAGCCCATAACTCACATATCACAATATTTTCAAAAGCAAAACATGCTAGAAACATTTTTAAATCAATGGAAATCTTATAAAACCAGATGAAACGTCGCAACTAGATACAGAAAATCTCCAAAACCTGGATGTCACCGAGTACATGAGCATCTACATATAATGACATAGTTTGATACACTATCTAGGAAGTAGGGCTAAATAAATAAGACTGAAAGCTAGGAAAAGAGAGTCAGGGTCTGCGGATGCTCAAGCAACTACCTCGATGATCTCTGAACAGGTAAGACTCCACGATTAACAACCAACGTGTCCGGAAATGTCTGGATCTGCACATGAGGTGCAAGGTGTGATGTGAGTACAACCAACTCAATAAGTATTGCAAATAAACAAGGCAAGGTAAGAGAAGCTTAATTCGTTGAGGTCACTAATTAAATCAGTGCAATCCTGTCCTTTTAACCAACACAACATAAAATTTGATGCTAACTCATAAGTCTTCGTGATAAGAACACGTGTGTGCAGGTGCACTGTTTCTCAAATACCCTGCCCAACAATATTATAGCATGTAGAGGAAAGTTACAAGTAAATCAGATAAATGATAAAGAAAATACAAGTTTCACACATTGCACGGATAACTCACGTGCTAACTATAGAACCTACACGGACAACTCATGTGTGACACGGACAACTCACGTGTCAATAATATCAATATATGGATCCGCACGAATAATGCACGTGCCAATAACATAATCCGCCTGGCATAGCCGCAGGCACAATCCAAAATATCATATAGAAGCAATAAAGCAAGTATACATGTACAAGATGAATGAAATAAGATTCTCATGTCCCTGGACTAGTGTAAATAACATGCTAAAGTGTAGGCATGTGCAAAGTGTGCTATCATAGTCCAAACTGGCAATTTCATCAATGAAAAACATTCATTAAGTTTGTTCAGGGATTAAACCTCTAAGTAGTCTTATCATGGCTCAACTAGATCGCATAAACTGATACAACATCTTAGATACCAAAGCTTGAAGCTCAACAGTCATTTCTAGGCTTATAAGAGCCTGAGCACAACCCAAACATGAATATAAAATCCCGATGGCCGCACATGGGAATCATCCCCACGCATGTACGTACCCAAAAACACGTGGCTATCACAACAATTGAGGAAACTAGTGCCTCAATCGAGTTTAAATATGATACTTACCTCAAGCAAATCGAATCACTCCGCTAGCAACCCCTAGCCTCACGAATCGACTTCTGAAAACTTTGAATCTAGCCATAAACAATTTGATACAATCAACTCCATATGAAAATACTATGTTCTTAATAAAAAGTCAAAAAGCCACTCAAAAGTCGACCCCCTTGAACACGTCTCGGAATCCAATAAAAGTTACAAAAATTCGGAAGTCCATTCAAACACGAGTCCAATCATACCAAATTTACCAAAATCCGACACCAAATCGTCGCTCAAATTCCCAATTTAAACTCTCCAAATCCCTATCCTCAAACTCCTAAAATTACACCTAAAAAATACTCAAACTAGGTGGAAAATTCAATGAGGAAACATAATTATTGAATAAAAATAACCACAAGAGACTTATCTCAAGAATCCCTTTGAAATCCCTCTCAAAAATCGTCTTAGACCGAGTTTGCAAAGTCCAAAATGGATAGAATCTCGAAAACTCTCAAATTTATACCTAGTCATTTCCGCACCTGTGCATCCGCTTTCGCGGAGATATCCACGCTTCTGCTAACCCCACTTAGCTAGCAACCTCTCACACCTGCAATACCAACCTCGCACCTACGGGACCGCATCTGCGAACCTTCTCACTTCTGTGACGCCCATGCTGCCTATCCAAATATGCTTTTGTGGTCGACCTCGTGCAGATGCGCATCCGCATTTGCGGAATCTCTTTCGCGCCTGCGACCCCCAGAGACCTTCCTCTTCTTCGCAGCTGCACAAGCTTAACCAGTTCTTCGGCTCCGCATCAGTGGCCAAACCACCGTAGGTGCGATGACACCAGACCTGAAGTACCAGCATAACACTTAAGCTAATTGTTGATCCGTTAACCATCCGAACTCCACCCGAGGCCACCGTGATCTCAACCAAATATATCAACAAGTCCTAAAATACGATACGAACTTAGTCGGGTCTTCAAATCACTTCAAACAATTCTAAAACCAGGAATCCCGCATCGATTCAAGCCTAATGAACTTTTGAACTTCTAACTTCTACATTCAATGCAGAAATCTATCAAATCACGTCCGATTGATCTCAAATTTTGCACATGAGTGACAAATGAGACAAGAGACCTACTCCAACTCCCGAAACCCCAATTCGAGCCTGGTAACCACAAAGTCAACCTTTGGTCAAACTTCTAAATTTCTAACTTTCGCCATTTCAAGCCTAATTCAACTATGGACCTCTAAATCACTATCCAGACATGCTCCTAAGTCAAAAATCACCCAATGGAGCTAACCGAACCATCAAAACCCCATTCTGGATTTTCACACAAGTAAACTTCCGGTCAACCTTTTCAACTTAAGCTTCCAACCTTGAAACTAAGTGTCTCAATTCATTCCGAAACCTCTCTGGACTCGAACCAACTACCTCGGCAAGCCACATAGCAACTATTAAGCATAAAATGAGTAGTAAATGGGGGAACAAGGCTACATCTCTCAAAACATACATTTGTGTCATTACATCCTCCCCATCTTAAACAAATGTTCATCCTCGAACAGGTCTAGAAACATACCTGGAGCCTCAAATAAGTGTGGACATCTGCTCCACATCTCTCGCTCGGTCTCACAACTAGCCTCCTCAACTGGCTGGCCTCTCCACTGCACCTTCACTGAAGCTATGCCTTTTGACCTCAACTTTCGAATCTGCCGATCTGAAATGGCCACTGGCTCCACATCATAAGTCAAATCACCATTCAACTGAACCGTGCTGAATCCAAACCATGAGACGGATCGCCGACATACTTCCGGAGCATAGAAACAAGAAATACTGGATGCACACTCGACAGACTAGGTGGCAAGGCAATCTTGTAAGCCACCTCTCCAATCCTATGAAGCACCTCAAACGGTCCAATATACCGAGATATTAACTTTCCCTTCTTCCAAAACCTCATAACACCCTTCATGGGTGAAACCTTGAGCAGTATCTTCTCCCCAACCATGTAAGAAATATCATGAACCTTCCGATCGGCGTAACATTTTTGTCTAGATTGCGCCGTGCGAAGCTGATCCTGAATCAATTTAACCTTGTCCAAAGCATCCTAAACCAAGTCAGTACCTAATAGCCTAGCCTTACCTGTTTCAAACCAACCCACTAGAGACCGACACCATCTTCCATACAAAGCCTCATACGGAGCCATCTGAATGCTCGATCAGTAGCTGTTGTTGTAGGCAAACTCTATGAGAGGCAGGAACTGATCCCAAGAACCCCCCAAAATCTATGACACAAGTGCGTAGTATATCCTCCAATATCTGAATAGTGCGCTCGGACTGTCCGTCTGTCTGAGGGTGCAATATTGTATTCAACTCAACCCGGGTTCCCAACACTCGCTGCACTGCTCTCTAAAACTGTGATGTAAACTACGTGCCCTGATCTGAAATGATGGACAATGGCACACCGTGAAGGTGAACAATCTCACAGATGTAAATCTCAGTCAACCGCTCCGAAGAATAAGTAGTCCCAACTGGAATGAAGTGCGGGGATTTGGTTAGCTAATCCACAATCACCCAAATAACATCAAACTTGATTGAAGTCTGTGGGAGCCCAACTACAAAATCCATGGTGATACTCTCCCACTTCCACCCCGGTATCTCAAGCCTATAAAGCAATCAGCCCGATCTACGATGCTCATACTTCACCTGCTGATAGTTCAGGCACCGAGCTACAACCCCACTGTATCCTTCTTCATTCTCCTCCACCAATAGTGATTCCTCAAGTCCAAGTACATCTTGGCGATACCCAGATGGATGGAGTACCACGAACTGTACGCCTCCTTAAGAATCAACTCACGTATCCCATCTACATTAGGCACATAGATTCGACCCTGCATCCTCAACACCCCATCATCCACAATAGTAACATCCTTGGCATCACCGTGCTGAAATGTGTCCTGAAGGACAAGCAAATAGGGATCATCATACTGGCGCTCTCTGATACAATCATATAAGGAAGACCGAGAAACCAACAAGCTAGAACTCGGCTGGGCTCCAAAACATCTAATCTCACGAACTGGTTGGCCAAGCCCTGGACATTGACTGCAAGCAGTCTCTCACCAACATGAACATATGCAAAGCTACCCATACTCACCACGTTTCTACTTAAGGCCTCGGCCACCACATTGGCCTTCCCGGGATGATACATAATTGTGATATCATAGTCCTTTAGCAACTCCAACCATCTCTGTTGTCTCAAATTTAGATCCTTTTGTTTGAACAAGTGTTGGAGATTCAGATGATTCGTAAATATCTCACTAGATACAACGTAGCCTCCAAATCTTCAATGCATGAACAATGGCTGCCAACTCCAAATCATAAACAAGGTAGTTCTTTTCATGGGGCTTCAACTGGCGTGAAGCATAAGAAATCACTCTACCCTCCTACATCAAGACATATCCAATACCAATCCGAGAAGAATCACAATATACTGTATAAGGAAGCTGAAGGAAAAACTAGAACTAGAGCTATGGTCAAGGAAATCTTGAGCTTCTAAAATCTCTCCTCACACTCATCCGACCACCTGAATGGAGCACCCTTTTAGGTCAATTTGGTCAAAGGCGCTACAATAGACAAGAAACCCTTCACAAAAGCGACGATAATAACCGGTTAAGCCGAGAAAGATCCGAATCTCAGTAGGTGAGGACGGTCTAGGCCAACTCTGAACCGCCTCTATCTTCTTTTAATCCACTTTAATCTCCTTACTCAACACCACGTTCCCTAATAATTCCACCGAGCTAAGCCAAAAATCACACTTGGAGAACTTGGCATAAAGCTTATTCTCCGTCAGCCATTGTAATACAATCCTCAAATGCTGGCCATGCTCCTCCTGGCTACGTGAGTACACCAGGATATCATCAATGAATACTAATGAAAAACGAGTCGAGATATGGCTGAAATACAGTTTTCATCAGGTGCATGAATGCTGCTGGGGCATTGGTCAGCCCAAAAGACATCACAAGGAACTCATAGTGACCATAACGGGTCCTAAATGCCGTATTTAGAATATCCGAGTCTCGAATCTTCAACTGGTGATACGTAGAACTCAAATCAATCTTAGAGAACACCCTCACTCCCTGAATCTGGTCAAATAGATCATCAATGCGCGACAAAGGATACTTATTCTTGATTGTAACTTTGTTCAACTACCTATAGTCGATGCACATCTACATAGTACCATTATTTTTCTTCACAAATAGAATCGGTGCACCCCAAGGAGACACACTAGGCCTAATAAACCTCTTATCAAGAATTTCCTGAAGTTGCTCTTTAAATTCCTTCAACTCCGTGGTGCCATATGATACAGAGGAATAGAAATGGGCCGAGTGCCCGACACCATGTCAATACCAAAGTCAATATCCCTGTCAAGTGGAATGTCCGGTAGGTCTGCAGAAAACACATCTGGAAAATCTTGTACTACCGGAACCAAATCAATAGCAGGAGTATCAGCACCAACATCCTTCACAAAGGATAAATAAGACAAACACTCCTTCCCAACCATCTGTTGGGCCTTCAAATAAGAAATCACTATGGTGGGAACATAATATACAGAACCTCTCCACTAGATCCCTTGTAACCCTGGCATCGCCAACGTCACCATCTTAGCGTAACAATCCATAATAGCATGACATGGAGACAACCAATCCATACCCAAGATCACGTCGAAATCAAACATACTAAGCAATAAAAGATAAACTATGGTCTCCAATCCCCAAATAGTCACTACACACAACCAATATACACGATCCACAATAATAGTATTGCCCACCAGCGTAGAGACATGAACAAGTGAAACTAACGACTCACGGGGTAGATCCAAATAACTAGTAAAATAGGAGGATACATAGGAATAAGTGGAATCAGGGTCAAATAATGTGGAAGCATGATAATAAGCTGAATTCACATAGTTTAGCGTATATTTATACTCTAACTTAATGATGCTTCACGGCCTTAAGTGTTTTAAATGATGATAAATTGGCTCTAATGGTGATTTTTGTGTTTTACAGGAGTACAATAAGCTATTGAGGACTTATGACAATGATTCGGGCGAATTTGAAGAATAACAGGCCATGGTGTAATTTGAGGTGATTTGAAGGCTGGAGATTTATCGAGGCAGTAGGAAACCCCATTAGCGCGGGCTGTAGCGCGACCTTAGCACGCCCGTGCTAGTCCAGCTTTCCGGAGGCAGACAGAAACCCCATTAGCGTGGGCATTAGCGCGCCCGCGCTAGTCCAGACGGGAAAAATACTTTGAAAGGGGTACTTTTGGAAGTTCGGGGCCAATCCACTTAACCTATAAAAGGTTCAATTCTCCCAAAGGAGTAGATTATCCAGGTTTAGAGTTTAGAACAAGAAAAGTAAGGGCAAGAGGCAAGGAGGGCAATTGGGCATCAATCCATATCTCATTCTCTTGTGATTTTTATCATTGTTCATGAATTCTTTTGTAGTTTTTATCATTATTATGAGTAGATAACTTTTCTAATCTAAGGTTTTGGTGGAACCCATTGGGGGATGAATTTATTGTGATATTAATATAGTTTTGGTTGGTTGTTAATCTCTATTTGTTTAACTACTTTCTTGTTGTAGTTGATTGAAGGGCCCTCGATTAGTTGCACCTATTTATTATGTATCTACTTGAGAGAGAGTGCATATTTAGGTAGTTGTTTGAACAACACCACTCCCGGAGTATAGGCGAGAGTCATAACCAAGGGTTTAGAGGTTGGATTAGAGATAACGATACCTCGGGTGCAATCTAAAGTGAACTGTAATGCAATCTAGCTAGCCGTAACTTGAGAGAGTGCGTCTAGTAAATTATCATAATTACTTGAGAGAGATTTATCGTAGCTGGAGTGTTCATGATTGATAGAGACAACTAAATCAAAACTATAACCTTAGACCTTTATCGCATCTGTTTACACCTCAATATTAGTTGTATTTTAGTTTATTTAATTTCATTCAGTTGTAGTAATAAAAATACCGAAAAGTGATATTCATAACCTTTGGGAAATTGATTATTGAGAATCGAGTAGTCTAACAACATTAATTGATAGGTTAATTCCTTGTGGGATTCGACTCTGGGCTAAGTACTCAGATTATATTTGTAACGCCCGTTTAGTCTTTTTATAAGACATAGTTGAGCGTGATCAAATTTGGCGCCGTTGACGGGGAATTAATGGTGTTATCAATTAGAGTTGGAAGAAATACAAAATTCTTAAGTGTAGTCAAATTTCTTCAATTTTCATCTATACAATGAAATTTTAACGTTTTCTAACTTGGTTGTACAGGTGCATGCCTAGAAACTCATCGAGAACTGGTGAAGTGTTTGAAGCCTTATCAGACCCCGATAAAGTTTTCAAGGCCTTGAACCGGGCCAACTGGAAAAGAAAACAACAACCATCAATTGAACAACATGAACCCGACATGGAAGATCTAAACAACATGAACAACAATGGGGACGACGTGGTAGACCCAGTTGCGCAGATAGTGGAACCTCTTGTGCCAGAGGCTCCTTTATATGACTGGGCACAACCCACGGTGGAGAATTTGGCTACTACGATACTAGTCCCTCAGATACAGGCTGAATCCTTTCAGATTACAAATAATATGCTGCACTTGCTGCACAACAAGGGACTATTTTCAGGGTCATACATTGAGGACCCCCAACAGCATTTGAAGAATTTCCTGTTGATTTGCAAGACTCAGAGGCAGTGAAACGTCACTCAGGAAGCGATAAAACTGTTGTTGTTTCCATTCTCAGTGACAGGAGCAGCCCAGACTTGGCTAAACTCGTTCCCCATTAATTCCATTACCACATGGGAGGAGTTAGTTAAGCAGTTCGTGAACAAATTCTACCCACCCAACAAGACAGCTCAACAAATTGATGAAATCTTGTTCTTTAGACAGAAGCCAGCTGAAACATTGCAAGAAACATGTGAACGATTTAAAGGAATGTTGGTTATCTGTCCGCACCATGGTATTCCAGAGCAGATGTTGGGGCAGCATTTTTATATGGGTCTGGCGGATACTGTAAAGGAAAATGTAGATGCTTCAGCTGGTGGAGCATTCTTGAGCAAAACATGGAGAGAAAGTCATATCCTGCTTGATAAAATGTCGCAGAATTTGGGGTGGACAACCAGGAATGCGCCCATTACTCCTGTGGTTCACTCAGTGACCTTCGACCCATCCAATACTCTTGTTGAGAATGTAGCCACCTTGATAACACAAATGAGCATACTAACTAAAAAGGTGGAGGAATCAGGGCAAAAACAGCAGGTACATATCATGGATACAACCAATGTGGGCTTATGCACATCTTGCATTAGTTAACCAATTGGTAATCAGTGGAACGCAGAGTGTGATCACCCTCCTTACCCAGAAAACATGAATTATGTGTCAAATTATGGAGGCAAGAGACAGGGGGGACAGAACTGTGGTCAGCAAGTTCAACCGTATAGACCACCTCACCAACAACAGAACAATGAAAACATGGGTGCCATGAGACCTCGTGGTAATGTGGCACCTTATCAGAGGCCACAAGGTTATAACAATCAAACTCAGAAGCAAGCATACCAACCTCCTTAGCAACAACATGGGGGGAGGCAAGAACATGGGTTTTCCAGGCTTGAAGAGATGATGCAACATGTGATTGGGTCGACTGCAAAAATGAGTGAGAGAGTAGATGTACATGATGCAACTATTAAAAATATTGAAGTGCAGTTGGGCCAGATATCTATGGCAGTGAACAATCGTCTTCTTGGGACTTTACCTGCAGATACTTAGGTGAATCCTAAGGACCATGGTCCGAAGCAAATGATGGTAGTGAGTCTCCGCAATGGCAGGGACTTAGACTTGGAACAAGAATTGGATCGTGAAAGAAGGCAGGAGGAGACACTAGTACTAGTGCCAATCGAAATTGATGATTCCACAAACTTGACCAAGGTAACAGTACAAACTGCTGAAGGAGAACCTAGTGGGCAGAGTGAGGCTGAAAAGGAAGTGGAAATAACCCCAGAGCCAGTAGTTGAGGTGGTAGTTGAGAAAGAAAAATCGCAAATCACTGGGAAGAAGAGACTGCCAACCCCATTCCCTTAAAGGCTGGCAAAATACCAAAAGGATGAGCAGTACATAAAGTTCTTGGACATGCTGAAGCAGATACAGGTAAACATTCCTCTGATTGACTCAAACTTGCAGTGCTGTGGTAACACGACCAATAGAAGAAAAGTTGTCTGATCCAGGGAGTTTTACAATTCCCTGCACCATTGGCAATTTGGATTTTGCCAAAGCACTGTGTGATTTGAGGGCCAGCATTAATCTAATGACCCTGGCCATTTATAAGAGACTGGGTATTGGTAGAGCCAGACCAACGTCCATGTTACTGCAACTAGCTGATAGGACGGTGAAAAGACCGCCGGGTATTCTGGATGATGTTTTGGTGTAAGTGGGGAAGTTTGTGTTCCTTGCTGATTTTGTGATACTAGACTGTCAAGTGGATGAAGAGATTCCCATAATCTTGGACATGCCATTTTTGGGCATTGGCAGAGCTCTCATTGATTGTGAGACTGGGAGATCAAGATGAGGTTTAATGATGAAGAAATTACGTTCAATGTGCATAAATCCATGAGGCGACCGAGTGAATTCGCCAACTGCTCTCTAATTGATGTTGTGGATGTGATAGTGGAGGAATATGATGTGTCCTTGACTATGAGGACCCCCTTGCTGCATGTTTAATGAATTTAGATGAGGTAAATGGGGAGGAATTGATAGAGTGGGTGTTAGCACTTGAAGGTAAAGGAGTATGGCCGAGGGCTCTCGAGTTTGAACCATTGCACTTAGAGAAAAGAGAGAGCCCGCTAGCCAAGCCCTCTATGGAAGAACCTCCCAAACTAGAGTTGAAACCATTGCCAACCCGTCTCAGGTACGCATTTCTAGGACCCAATACTACACTACCTGTTATTATCTCATCCAGTTTGATAGATGTGCAGGAAAATCAGCTGTTACAGGTACTCTTAGAGTGCAAGACTTCCATTTGATGGACCATGGCAGATATCAAAGAGACCATCCTGGCCTATTGCATGCACAAGATTCTCATGGAAGAGGGACACAGACCTTCCAGGGAACATCAAAGGCGCTTGAACCCAAACATGAAGGAAGTGGTGAAGAAAGAAATCATCAAGTGGTTAGATGCGGGAATCATTTTCCCCATCTCTGACAGCAGCTGGGTTAGCCCAGTGCAATGTGTTCCAAAAAAGGGTGGCATGACAGTTGTAAAGAATGACAAAAATGAGTTGATATCTACAAGAACCGTCACGGGCTGGAGAATATTCATGGATTACAGAAAGCTGTGGTAACACGACCAATAGAAGAAAAAATGTCTGATCCAGGGAGTTTTACAATTCCCTGCACCATTGGCAATTTGGATTTTGCTAAAGCACTGTGTGATTTGGGGGCCAACATTAATCTAATGCCCCTGGACATTTATAAGAGACTGGGTATTGGTAAAGCCAGACCAACATCCATGTTGCTGCAACTAGCTGATAGGACGGTGAAAAGACTGCCGGGTATTCTGGATGATGTTTTGGTGCAAGTGGGGAAGTTTGTATTCCTTGCTGATTTTGTGATACTAGACTGTCAAGTGGATGAAGAGATTCCCATAATCTTGGACAGGCAATTTTTGGGCACAGGCAGAGCTCTCATTGATTGTGAGACTGGGAGATCAAGATGAGGTTTAATGATGAAGAAGTTACATTCAATGTGCATAAATCCATGAGGCGACCGAGAGAATTCGCCAACTGCTCTCTAATTGATGTTGTGGATGTGATAGTGGAGGAAGATGATGTGTCCTTGACTATGAGGACCCCCTTGCTGCATGTTTAATGAATTTAGATGAGGTAAATGGGGAGGAATTGATAGAGTGGGTGTTAGCACTTGAAGGTAAAGGAGTATGGCCGAGGGCTCTCGAGTTTGAACCATTGCACTTAGAGAAAAGAGAGAGCCCGCTAGCCAAGCCCTCTGTGGAAGAACCTCCCAAACTAGAGTTGAAACCATTGCCAACCCGTCTCAGGTACGCATTTCTAGGCCCCAATACTATGCTACCTCTTATTATCTCATCCAGTTTGTTAGATGTGCAGGAAAATCAGCTGTTACAGGTACTCTTAGAGTGCAAGACTTCCATTTGATGGACCATGGCAGATATCAAAGAGATCAGCCCGGCCTATTGCATGCACAAGATTCTCATGGAAGAGGGACACAGACCTTCCAGGGAACATCAAAGGCGCTTGAACCCAAACATGAAGGAAATGGTGAAGAAAGAAATCATCAAGTGGTTAGATGCGGGAATCATTTTCCCCATCTCTGACAGCAGCTGGGTTAGCCCAATGCAATGTGTTCCAAAAAAGGGTGGCATGACGGTTGTAAAGAATGACAAAAATGAGTTGATATCTACAAGAACCGTCACGGGCTGGAGAATATCATGGATTACAGAAAGATGTGGTAACACGACCAATAGAAGAAAAGTTGTCTGATCCACGGAGTTTTACAATTCCCTGCACCATTGGCAATTTGGATTTTGCCAAAGCACTGTGTGATTTGGGGGCCAACATTAATCTAATGCCCCTGGCCATTTATAAGAGACTGGGTATTGGTAGAGCCAGACCAACGTCCATGTTGCTGCAACTAGCTGATAGGACGGTGAAAAGACCGCCGGGTATTCTGGATGATGTTTTGGTGCAAGTGGGGAAGTTTGTGTTCCTTGCTGATTTTGTGATACTAGATTGTCAAGTGGATGAAGAGATTCCCATAATCTTGGACAGGCCATTTTTGGGCATTGGCAGAGCTCTCATTGATTGTGAGACTGGGAGATCAAGATGAGGTTTAATGATGAAGAAATTACATTCAATGTGCATAAATCCATGAGGCGACCGAGTGAATTCGCCAACTGCTCTCTAATTGATGTTGTGGATGTGATAGTGGAGGAAGATGATGTGTCCTTGACTATGAGGACCCCCTTGCTGCATGTTTAATGAATTTAGATGAGGTAAATGGGGAGGAATTGATAGAGTGGGTGTTAGCACTTGAAGGTAAAGGAGTATGGCCGAGGGCTCTCGAGTTTGAACCATTGCACTTAGAGAAAAGAGAGAGCCCGCTAGCCAAGCCCTCTGTGGAAGAACCTCCCAAACTAGAGTTGAAACCATTGCCAACCCGTCTCAGGTACGCATTTCTAGGCCCCAATACTACGCTACCTGTTATTATCTCATCCAATTTGTTAGATGTACAGGAAAATCAACTGTTACAGGTACTCTTAGAGTGCAAGACTTCCATTTGATGGACCATGGAAGATATCAAAGAGATCAGCCCGGCCTATTGCATGCACAAGATTCTCATGGAAGAGGGACACATACCTTCCAGGGAATATCAAAGGCGCTTGAACCCAAACATGAAGGAAGTGGTGAAGAAAGAAATCATCAAGTGGTTAGATGCGGGAATCATTTTCCCCATCTCTGACAGCAGCTGGGTTAGCCCAGTGCAATGTGTTCCAAAAAAGGGTGGCATGATGGTTGTAAAGAATGACAAAAATGAGTTGATATCTACAAGAACCGTCACGGGCTGGAGAATATTCATGGATTACAGAAAGCTGAATCTTGCCACCCGTGAAGACCACTTCCCACTTCCCTTCATTGATCAGATGCTCGATAGGTTTGCAGGGAGGTCTCAATTTTTTTTCCTAGACGGGTACTCGGGGTAAAACCAGATTTCAATCGCCCCGGAAGACAGGGAAAAGACCTCCTTCACATGCCCCTATGGGGTATTTGCCTTCAGAAGGATTCCATTTGGCCTATGCAATGCACCCGCCACATTCCAAAGGTGCATGATGGCCATATTCACAGACATGGTCGAAGACATCATGGAGGTATTCATGGATGATTCCTCAGTTGTGGGAAATTCATTCGATGAGTGCCTAGCAAACGTGACCAGTGTCCTAAAAAGGTGCATTAAGAAAAATTTTGTGCTTAACTGGGAGAAGTGCAATTTCACGGTACAAGAAGGGATCGTCTTGGGGCACTTGGTGTCAAGTAAAGAAATTGAGGTGGACCGAGCTAAATTCGATGCGATCGAAAAACTTCCACCTCCCACATCAGTCAAAGCTATACGTAACTTCCTTGGGCATGCCGGGTTCTACCGGCGATTCATCAAAGACTTCTCCAAGATCTCCAACCCCCTCTGTAAGTTGCTTGAAAAATATAACCCCTTTGTGTTTTCTAATGATTGCAGGGTAGCATTTGAGGAGCTGAAAAAGAGGTTATTCACGGCACCAATCGTCGTTGCACCCGACTGGGAGCAACCATTTGAACTCATGTGCGATGCCAGTGACTACACAGTGGGAGTCGTGTTGGGCCAGCGCAAAGATAAAATAATGCAACCAATTTACTACGCAAGTAGGACTTTGAGTGGAGCTCATCTTAACTACACGGTAACCGAAAAGGAGATGTTGGTAATAGTGTTCCCCTTTGACAAGTTCAGGTCTTACTTGATCGGGTCGAAGGTGATTGTGTACAATGATCACGCAACCATCAGAGTCTAAGCCGCGCCTAATTCGTTGGGTGTTGCTTCTTCAAGAATTTGACTTGGAGATCCGTGACCGCAAGGGCACGGAGAACCAAGTCGCTGACCACTTGTCACGTCTTGAAGGTGCTGAGAATGCAATTGAATCGGAGGATATTCTGGAAACCTTCCCAGACGAGCAGCTACTCGCCACGAGCGTAGAGGATGTGCCATGGTATGCAGACATTGCAAACTACCTGGCAAGTAGTATTGAACCTTACGAACTCTTTTATGTCCAAAAGAAAAGGTTTTATCGTGATTTCCGCAATTACTATTGGGATGAACCTCATTTGTTTAAAATTTTCATTGATAACATGATCCGGAGGTGTGTCCCCGAGATAGAATAATTTTCGGTTTTGCAGGCTTGTCACGCATCACCATATGGAGGACATTTTGGGGCAGTTCGGACAGCAGCTAAGGTGCTAGAGGCCGGGTTCTACTGGCCTACTATGTTCAAAGATGCTCACCAAGGGGTGAAGGGCTATAACGAATGTCAAAGGATGGGGAACATATCTCGTCATCATGAGATGCCCATGAATCCAATACAAGAAGTGGAGGTGTTTGATGTATGGGGGATTGACTTCATGGGTCCCTTTGTCAGCTCTTACGACAATAAGTACATACTTGTTACTGTAGACAACATGTCCAAATGGGTAGAAGCTGCAACGTTCCCCACCAATGATGCAAGAGTGGTGGTGGAGTTCTTGAAGAAAAACATATTCACCCGTTTTGGGATCCCAAGGGATATTAGTAGTGATGGAGGCACTCACTTTTGCAATCATGTCTTCGAGAAGCTACTAGCCAAGTACGATGTGCGCCACAAGGTGGAAACCCCTTATAACCCTTAGACGAACGGGCAGGTTGAGGTATCAAACCGTGAAATCAAGAGTGTGCTGACCAAAACAGTAAACGCCACAAGAACTGATTGGGCGAAAAAGCTTGATGACGCACTCTGGGCTTATAAGACTGCATTTAAAACACCAATTGGTATGTCTTCGTACAAGTTGGTATTTGGTAAGGCCTGCCACCTGCCTGTGGAACTAGCACATCGAGCGTGGTGGGCATTAAAGCAGTTGAACATGGATCTCGATGCTGCGGGAGAAAATCGAGTCACAGAGCTGCTTGAGTTGGAAGAGTTCAGATATCAAGCATTTGAGAGCACAAGGCTATATAAATAGAGAATGAAGAGGTTACACAACAAAAAAATTATGGACCAAAATTTCAAACCCGAAGACAAAGTATTTCTCTACAATTCAAGATTGAGATTGTTTCCGGGTAAGCTCAAGTCCCGATGGTCTGGACCATTCAAAGTGGTCGAAGTGTTTCCTTCTGGTGCTGTGGAATGCTGCTGAAGATGGGTCTAACGCCTTCAAGGTCGATGGACAAAGATTGAAAATGTATGTAGGGATGAATGAAACCAGTGAGCTGGCTTTGGTGCATCTTTTTGAACCTCAGAGGCTGAGAGAGCCTTAATTGCGCTCATTCTGCGTCGTGCCGTGACGGTATATCAGGCGCTTCATGGGAGGCAACCCATTGATTGTTGTAGTCGTCGTGCCGTGACATTAAATCAAGTGCTGGTTCGGAGGCAACCCCATACATAGAGTGTTTATAGTATAAAGTACTAACATATGCAGGTGTGCAAGAAAAGGGGTTAACACAGGACCCTAAGAAACAAGAAAACAAAAGAATGATTTCTGCTGACGCCTGGACTAGCGCGCCCACGCTAATCTAGCGCTAAGGTCGCGCTAGTCAGGTTTTTCACTGCCTCTCCAACTTCGCCACTAGCGCGGCTGCGCTAATCTCGCACTAGAGGTCGTGCTAGTGGGGTTTTACACTATCCCTCAACCCCTGGACTAGCGCACCCGCGCTATTCTAGCGCTAATGTCGCCCTAGACCGTCTCGACACAGGTAAGTTTTTCGGGTTGATTTTTCTTATTTTTTTATTTTCTTTTTGTAATTTTCCCAACCACCCAATTAATTTTCTACCTCCCCAACCGTTTCCCCCCACTTTCCTTCTCACAATAGAACTCCACCCTCTCATAAAACCTTCCCCTTCTTCTTCTTCTTCTTCTTCTTCTTCTTCTTTTTATTTTCCTCTCCATATTCCCCCCCAAACGCATGCAAACCCCTGACTCAAGCACTCCATTCCACAACTCAAGCACTCCCATCTCTAAGTTTTCTTCAACCCCCATTACTCCATCTCCCTCCTTCAACTCTATAGGTATGTATTTCTCACACTAATTTTATTTTTTATTTTTTGTAACTTTATTTTTCTTTTCCATTGTGTACATAAATTGTAGCTTTTTCTTATTTGGTAGCCGTACTGGGTAGTAGTTGATTTGTACTGAAAAGAGATGACATAGGGAGTGTGGGGTGTTGTGATTATGATTGGGTTATTATGGTGGTGCTTCATATCCATTATTGAGTGCTTGAGGTTTAAATTGTTAATGCTCACCACATGTTTGTAAAAAAGCCCCAGTTGAGGGAAGTAATGTGACCAATTTTGTGGTGAAGTTTGAGTAACCATAGTTGGGTCACCCTGTTGTACTGAGCTAATACTGTGCTAATTGTAGGTACCACGCCTCCATGCAAGCGTCAAGCCACAGGCTCCTCCTTGAGTCGTCCGGCAAGAGACTTCATCGGAGGAAGGCCTCGAAAATCAGTTGACTCGAGGCCTTTCAATAGCCACAAGTTTGTCTCAGCGAAGGCTCAGGACAGATTCGCTGAAAAAGAGGATAAGACAGCTGTACCTGAGCAGGCCATGGACTCTGAATCCATCAGGATGAACTGTCCTAGAATGTATGAGGTGTTAATGCAGCGTCGCCTGGATGTTTTCTTTAAGGAACCTGATCAGGCAAATGCCATGGTTGTCCGGGAATTTTATGCCAACGCTCTGGAGCACGGAAACTATGTTGTAACAGTGTGGAGAAGGCAGGTTAATGCCTCAATGAAGAACATTCGGACAATGTACAGGCTACCTCTACCAGCGGCTGGTTATGTGGAGGCCTACCAGACCTATAGTGGAAAAATGACTCCCTGGGATACGTTCAGCCCAACCATCTGTCGACCGGGAATCGCGTTGAAGTGGTACAAATATGGGAAAAAATTCCACCCCTCGGACCTCAAGTTTGAGGCCAATGCTGGTTGTACCTGATCAATAGCTGACTCTTTCCATCCAAAAACACTTCAGAGGTGAACATTCCTCGAGGGTGTTTGATTTGGTGCTTCATGGTAGATGCACCGTTCGATGTGGCCCAGGTAATTCATGAAGAGATGTTTGTCCGCATGAAGGTCCAAAGGTATGGGTTCTTCTACCCATCGCTTGTTACTCGATTGTGCGCTGCGGCTGGGGTGCCGGGCGAATTTGCTGTAGATGGCCGGGTGCCTGAGGTGCACCACTTCAAAGCTGAAAGAGTTACTACGGGCAAGGAGGCAGTGGCGGTAGATGAGGAATTAGTGGGGTATGACTCTGAGGAATATGAAGCGGAGGTGGATCATCAACAGGGAGGTGAGGACACTGTGCACATGGAGGAGGAGCAACCCGTTCAGGAGCAGGCTGCGGATGTTGGAGGCCCGTCTAGGGCCAGTCAGGGACAGCGGTTAGACCACCTAGAGGAAGAAGTGGCTGGGCTGAGGACCTCGGTGACTGACCTGGGGACTCGTGTTTATGAGATGGCTACCCAGCAGAAGAAATCTGAGAAGAGGATCATAGGTTGGCTTTGTGCCCTAGGTCGTGCGTGCAACGTGGACTCATGCACTGACTCTGACCAGGATTGAGCTGTCAGGGAAGCCCCCTTTCCTTACTCTATTTTTAATTGGCCATGAGGACATGTCCTCATTTTAAGTGTGGGGTGGGGGATGGATTCCTTGTTTTGTTGTATGTTGTACAGTTATGAATTGTTTGCTTTAGTTTGTGTTTAAATTGGTCGAATTGTAGTTTTGATTTATGTTTTCTTTTTGTAGTATGTTTTAGTTGTTTGTTAGGTATAGTTAATCTAGTCGTTTTGGCCCGACGACGGATCCCTTCGGTGGGGTGTTGAGGGTCCAAGTCGATCGAAAAAATAAATAAATTTACTGGACTCTTCCTGATGACGAATTTCTTAGGCAGTTTTCTTGAGGGAGGTTAGTCCAAAGAAAACACCAAAAAGATTTTTCTTTTTTTTTTCTTTTCTAGGTAGTGTAGTAACTCCCCCTTGGTTTTTCTTTTGACCGCGGTTCTTTTCCAAGGGTTTAGCTTGAACCGGGTATAGCTAGATTCTTCTTTTATTTTTAGTTGTTAGGAATCCTTTGGTCAAGGTGTTGAATGATATAATGCTACCCTTAGTGTGTTACACCCAAACACCGTGAATCCTAGAGTGTGACGCTTAGGCTCACCTGTTGACTCTTGTAGAATGCCTTAATGGTCCATGTTGTAACTAACTTGAATGCTCAATAGAGTGTTTTGATGAACCAATTTGGATTGAATTATGTGCCATGTGTGTGAGAGATATTTTTCATCTTATTCTATGTCTGCATTTGGTACCTAGAACTTGCCCCGTGTGTGTACAAATCAAAATAGAAGTTTGTTTAGTCTTAGAAGGGATATAACATTTCCTTGTTAAGCCAGACACAAATATGTACCCACCTGAATGTAATTAACCATAGTCAACCCCTTTGAGCTTATAAGCCTGTTTCTTTGATAACCACATTATGAACCATAACCAATTGTTTGAATAGCCTATCTGTTTGAACCCGCTACCTCCCATGAGCACTTGAATTATTAGCTGATATGTAAAAGTCAAAGTGTGGGGTGGTGGTTTGATCTGTAAGGAAAATCAAGGAAATAGAATGAAAGGTGCAAAAGTGTAATAAAATGCAAAAGCGAAGGCCACTTAGAGAAAAAAAAAGAAAGAAAGAGGACAATAAATACATGTAGTCCTTGATAAATAGTGGCATGAAAAAGAAAGTTGCACCTAAAGAATAGTGGGGTAATTATGAAGTAAAGCATGGTGAAAGTTCTGGCCAAGCAGGAAAATGGGCTGACTATTAATGTAATTGTGTTAAAAGTGTTTAGGGAGGTTAGTCACTATACCCAAATGTATCCTACCCGTCCCTTAGCCTACATTACAACCAAATAAATACCTATTGATCTTAGACTGAATAAAATCAATTAGTAGAGTATCACACTACAGGCAAGCCTATGGCGTATCTGTGTGACATATGAATGTTCTTTTTGAGAGTGAGTGAATTCTCTCGATTTAAAGTTCCTGTTGCTTTTACTATTATCTTTTGTGGAACTACTCTCAATTGTGTGAAGTGAAGGCACATGATTTATGAAAAAAAGGTAAGTCTTGACCTCCGTGTAGAGTATCTCGAGGAAGTAAGAGTATAGCATGGCATGTGAGAGTCATCGCTTGAGGCATAGATGTTACACTGCTAGGTACAATACTTGTAAAACGTTCGTGGTGTGACACCGTAGGGAAGTGTTTGATGCAAATAAACCTTGTAGGATGTAGTGGATTGCTCGAGGACTAGCAATGATTTAAGTGTGGGGTGTTGATAATAGGCTGAATTCACATAGTTTAGCGTATATTTATACTCTAACTTAATGATGCTTCACGGTATTAAGAGTGTTAAATGATGATAAATTGGCTCTAATGGTGATTTTTGTGTTTCACAGGAGTACAATAAGCTATTGAGGACTATGACGGTGATCCAGGCGAATTTGAAGAATAACAGGCCATGGGGTAATTTGAGGTGATTTTAAGGCTGGAGATTTATCGAGGCAGTAGGAAAACCCATTAGCGTGGGCTGTAGCGTGACCTTAGCGCGCCTGTGCTAGTCCAGCTTTCCGGAGGTAGACAGAAACCCCATTAGCACGGGCATTAGTGCGAGATTGAGCTCGCGCTAGTCCAGACGGGAAAAATACTTTGAAAGGGGTACTTTTGGAAGTTCGGGGGCCAATACACTTAACCTATAAAAGGTTCAATTTGCCCAAAGGAGTAGATTATCCAAGTTTAGAGTTTAGAACAAGAAAAGCAAGGGCAAGAGGCAAGGAGGGCAATTGGGAATCAATCCATATCTCCTTCTCTTGTGATTTTTATCATTGTTCATGAATTCTTTTGTAGTGTTTATCATTATTATGAGTAGCTAAGTTTTCTAATCTAAGGTTTTGGTGGAACCCGTTGAGGAATGACTTTATTGTGATATTAATATAGTTTCGGTTGGTTGTTAATCTCTATTTGTTCAACTACGTTCTTATTGTAGTTGATTGAAGGGCCCTCGATTAGCTGTGCCTATTTATTATGTATCTACTTGAGAAAGAGTGCATAGTTAGGTAGTTGTTTGAAAAACACCACTCCCGGAGTATAGGCGAGAGTCATAACCGAGGGTTTAGAGGTTGGATTAGAGATAACGATACCTCGGGTGCAATCTAAAGTGAACTGTAATGCAATCTAGCTAGTGTAACTTGAGAGAGTGCGTCTAGTAAATTATCATAATTACTTAAGAGAGATTTATGGTAGCCGGAGTGTTCATGATTGATAGAGACAACTAAATCAAAACTATAGGAAGTATACAAGAAGGAAGTTCACCAATGGGGGAAACCATAACTTTAGACCTTTATCGCATCTGTTTACACCTCAATATTAGTTGCCTTTTAGTTTATTTAATTTCATTCAGCTGTAGTAATAAAAATACCGAAAAGTGATATTCATAACCTTTGGGACATTGATTATTGAGAATCGAGTAGTCTAACAACAATAATTGATAGGTTAATTCCTTGTGGGATTCGATTATGGGCTAAATACTCAGATTATATTTGCAACACCCGTTTAGTCTTTTTATAAGACATAGTTGAGCGTGATCAAAGCATCTCTGTGACATATTGAAAAAATACTTGCGAACACTACATCTGAAGCAACAGAACGTAGAATCGAGCCTGACCGCCACCTGATCGGCCTCCCCTTCTTGGGAAACCTCTAGCTGCTTAGGCCCCTTCCCTAGCTGGCTGAGCGAGTGGTGTAACTGCTGGTGCTGGTATCATTGATCAAGCTCTACTTTGGAACCCCATTCAAACAATCTAGGGCAATCCCTCTTGAGATGACTCAAGTCTTCGCACTTGAAACAACCCCTCTTCTGATGGAGTTGCTTCTCCTGATAACCCGAGGAAATGCGCGTAGAAACTTGAGCAGACGAGGCATGGTGAGAACTCTGTGCTGGTAGTGCACTGAATGAAGACTGACCTAAGAGAGCACTTTAAGGCCCGTGGCTAACTGATGTACCACGATGAGCTAGACGAGCCATCTGAGCGGGCCTAGAATGACGACCCCTACTGTGCTGGAACTAACCCACACAAGAGACACTGCTGAAACCACCTGAACCATGAGGCCTCTTGGCCTCCCTCTCCCTAGGCTCCTGACTACGAACCATCTCTAGCTGCCGAGCAATATCAACCACCTCGTCAAACGTAGCACCTGTAACACTTTCCCGAGTCATAACAAAATGCAACTGATAGGTTAGTCCATCAATGAACCTCCTAATCCTCTCCCTCTCAGTCGGAACCAACCAAACTACGTGACGAGCCAACTCTAAAAATCTCATCTCACACTGGGTCACATACATGCCCTCCTGATACAGCTGCTCGAACTTTCCTGCACAAATCCTCCCTGCAGTTCTGTGGCAACATCTCCAAGAAGAGAATAGAGAACTCATGCCATGAAAGTGGTGCTGCTCCGACTGTCTTGCGCCTCTCATAGGCCTCCCAACATCTGAAGGCAGCCTCAATAAACTGAAAAGTAGTAAATAAGATCCCACTGGTCTCCAGAATACCAGCCGTATAAAGAATTTATTAGAACCTATCCAAGAAGTCTTGTTCATCCTCTCACTCAGCCCCACTGACTGATGTAGGCAGGAGTCTCCCAAATCTCTCTAGTCTTTTCTGCTCATTAGCACTCATAACGAGACCCAACTGGGCCTGAGCAACTATAACCGGTTGGGCTGGTAGTACCCCCGGCGTCTAAAGTCCCTGCATTACCTGCTCTTGAGTACGGGCGGCGGGAGTCCCGGTACCTTCCCTGACTTGAGAATTGGCTGGCGCGGTTTTAGCAGAAACCGCCTGAGCAAGGCCAATGCACACAGTCAAAATCTGAGTCAAAGCCTCCTGAAGGCCTAGAATCACAGTGGGCACAGCTGGTGTCTGAGTTGGCCCCACTGGCTCAACCATAGCTGGTACCACTACTAAGATGGAGAAACTGGTGGATCTACACGTGCTACTCTAACTGTTGTATGAGCTGCACCTCTGCCCCTACCGCGACCCCGACCTCTCGTGGCCCTAACTGGTGGTACTGGTGGTTGTCCTTCCTGATCGATAGTGCGTGTCCTCACCATCTGTGAGAGAATAGAATAATAGAATTTTAGTTTTCGGAATCAACAAATTCGCACGACAAGAATACAAGAATTTGAAGCTTTCCTAAGGGTTCGCTAGCATCTCAAAGATAAGTACAGACGTCTCTGTACCGATCCGTAAGACTCTACTAAACTTGCTCATGACTCGTGAGACCTATGTAACCTAGGCTCTGATACCAACTTGTCATGACCCAAAACTCGACAAGTCGTGATGGCACCTATCATGATACTAGGAAAGCCGACAACTTAAATATCCCAACATTCAAAATTAAAACATGCTAGAAACATGTTTAAATCAATGGAAATCTCATAAAACTAGATGAAACGTCACAACTAAATATAGAATATCCCCAAAACCTAGGTGTCACCCAGTACATAAGAATGTACATGTAATGCCATAGTCTAATACACCATCTAGGAAGTAGGGCTAAATAAATAATACTGAAATATAGGGGAAATGAAAGTCAGGGTCTGCGGACGCTCAAGCAGCTACCTCGATGATCTCCGAACATGTAAGACTCCACGATCAACTGCCATGTCCGAAAATGCCTGGATCTGCACACGAGGTGTATGGTGTGAGTACAACCAACTCAATAAGTATCGCAGAGAAACAAGGCAAGGTAAGAGAAGCTTAATTCGTTGTGGTCACTAGTTAAATCAGTGCAATCCATTCATTTTAACCAACACAGAATGCTAACTAATAAGGCTTCGTGAGAAGAATACCCGTGTGTGCATGTGCACTATTTCTCAAATACCCTGCCCAACAATATTATAGCATGTAGAGGAAATTTACAAGTCTATTTCCACACACTGCACGAATAACCCACGTGCTGCATGGACAACTCACTTGCTAACAATAGAACCTACACAGACAACTCATGTGCGACACAAACAACTCATGTGTCAATAATATCAATATATTGATCTGCACCGACAAGTCACGTACTGCATGGAAAACTCACATGCCAATAACATAATACGCCTAGCATAGCTGCAGGCCCAGTCCAAACTATCATATAGAAGAAATAAAGCAAGTAACATGTATAAGATGAATGAAATAAGATTCTCATGTGTCTGGACTGGTGTAAATAACATGCTAAAGTGTAGGCACGTGCAAAGTGTATTATCATAGTCCAAACCGACAATTTCATCAATAAAAAGCATTTATTAAGTCCATTCAAAGATTAAACCTCTAAGTAGTCTCATCATGGATCAACTAGATCACATAAATAGATACAACATTATAGATACTAAAGCTTGAAGCCCGACAATCATTTATGGGCTTACCCAAACATGAATATACAATCCCGGTTCCCCATACATGGGAATCATCCCCACACATGTATGCACACAAAAGCACATGGCTATCACAACAGTTCTGGCAACCGGTGCCTTAACCAAGTTTAAATACAATACTTACCTATAGCAAATCGAATCACTCTACTAGTAAGCCATTGCCTCGCGAATCGGCCTCTAGCCATAAACAATGTGATGCGATCAAATCAAGCTACAGGAATCAAACACATATGAAAATACAAAGTTCTTAATCTAAAGTCAAAAAGCCACTCAACAGACGGTCCTCGAGCCCACGTCTCAGAATCCAATAAAATTTATAAAAATTCAGAAGCTCATTCAACCACGAGTCCAACCATACCAAACTCACAAAAATCCGACACCAAATTGTCACACAAATTCCCAAATTAAACTCTTCAAATCCCTAGCCTCAAACTCCCAAAATTACACCTAAAAACACACAAACTAGGTGGAAAATTCAATAGGAAAACATAAATATTGAATATAAATAACCACAAGAGACTTACCTCAAGAATCTCTTCAAACTCCTCTCAAAAATCGCCTTAGACCGAGTTTGCAAAGTCCAAATATGATAGAATCTCGGGAACTCTTGAATTTAACACTTCCCAGGCATTTCCGCACCTGCGCATTCATTTTTGCGGAGAAATCTACGCTTCTGCGAAACCCACTTAACTAGCGACCTCTCGTACCTGTAGTACCAGCCTCGCACCTGCGAGACTGCATCTGCGAACCTTTCTTCACTTCTGCGATGCCCTTCCTTGCACCCATAGCCATTTTATTTCAAAAGTCAAGTATTTTAAACTTTATTGCACTTTGCAAAAGTTAGCAAGTAAGTATTATAAACACATTTTCAAAACTTTTTAATGACATAGGCATTTCAAAGAGGCTTTCTTTTATAAAACCTATACTCTTTCGTAAGTATATATACTCCCCCTCTTTCAAATGATAAGTTTTAAAACCTAACATAAGATAAGCCATACACTTTTAAGCACTAGTTAAAGTAGAATATAAACATCTAATTCCCCAAACCTAGTCTAAGTTCTATGGAGCTACCTTAGGTAGATTCTAGGGGGTATGTAACACCTTCCCCTTAGAAAATACGAACCCTTACCCAAATCTCACTGGTTAGCAGATTAATATGATAATGACTTAACAATTAAATAGGTACCTGATATACCTTTAAATATTAGGTGGCGACTCTCTTTTATCATCAAAAGGAAAACCACTATTTGAATCTTATTTTGACTCGTGCAAAATAGGGTGCACCAACATGACACTTTGCTGGGGATTATCTTAGGTTCTGACCTTAGCAGACTTAGATTAGATCTGGAATTTAGGAATGTTTGGTTATATGCTACTTTGACAGTGCTTAATTTTGCAAATATATGCTTACCTGTGCTTACTTGTTCTGTATACACTTATCTTCTTGCTTTAATGTTATTACTATTATCCCACTATATGTCATTGCTTTATATACACTATCATCAAACTCTTTCCTATCGAGTCTTAGCTGACACTATCACACACAATGGAACGCGAGGGTTATCTCTTACACCACTCCGAACCTTATTTCAAATTCTTTAGTCTCATAGAATGACTTTGTCAGGTCAACTAACATAACATCTCGCAACATTCAGTTCAACTCCAAGAATCAGGAAACACTCTACTCTAGCAAACATAGGTCATGCTGCACAAACCTTAGGTGAGTCGGTTCTTGTCATAGACACACCATTAGGAAAGTCACCCTAATGTCAATGGGTTATTCACCCGACGAAATGAATTTTGTGGAATGACGAACCAATCTTGATGAAACACTAAAGATTCGGAGTAAAACACTTATCAAACCTCTTTCCTCACCTCTTCAAAAATGGAAATCAACCAGAACATCCTTGAAATCAATAAGGTCATGGGAGCGCCGCATAAGCTGAAGCAATAACATTCGCTGAAACCATGGAGATGAGATCAAGACACAGTTAGGAGCATTGACTGCCTTACTAAACATTGGGCCACTAAAGTTCTTACCATACTACTGATAGAATTTCGGGATGCAGCCAAAGTAGTTTTCAGGCTCGTTGATTGTGAATTGGTGGCAACACTGGAAGTCACAAGCCTCACAAAGCTGCTATTTGCTAGAAGAAAGTCTATACTTCCAGTTAACATGTCGGGCTACAGTTTCTCGAAACTTTGGGTTTGGCGGGTAGTCGGAGTTTGAGGAACATTGAAGACAGATGTGCGAGCTTAGACTAATTTCTTTGACAGGTTTGGACATCAAGAGAGCTATGAGTAGTACCTGGGAGCGTTCCAGTGTGACCTGGCGACCTGGGAAAGTCTCTGTCCTTTGACATTCTATTTGGCATTTCTTGGGTTACTGGTCTTCCCATAGAGGAGAGGGCGAATCAACATCAACTTACTGCTCGTGTTCTTGGAAACATTTCAGGGTAATCTACAAGCCACCTTGGTGCCCATGATATAGAAACTCTCAGAGCATTGTCTTCATGTTCCTGAGGGTACGATTTCTTCAAAGGCTGCAACCTGTTACTCCAAATATGGGCCACAGAGCACGTCTTTCAATGAGAGGCCACAATTGACTACTTTGTGGGTGTTATCAATATGAACATAATTCACAATGAGAGAATGAGGCACTGGGTCGCACCGCTCGGGCATGATGAATGGAGAGAGATGCTGAAAAACTTGAGCGGAGGATATAAACTGGAAGCTTTCGTGGTTGAGTGGTAGGAAATTCTAAGGATCCCCTAGAAGTATTTCATAAAGCAGATAGGACTCAAAGGCATTCACCTATATGTACCTCTACGAGTTCTCAGGCAGTTTGATCTGATCAAGGATGTATTCCTTTGGACGAGAACGACTCTATATGAAGATGAGTACAATAGGCAGATCCTGATCCCAAGGGTGAGGAAACTTCACGAGGAGTGGAGTGACTTAATTATGATGCTGATGGGTCAAAATTCGTGGTGTACCTATAATACTGTGTCTGGATCAATAAAGAGGATGAGTTGGCCCGACCAACCTACGAAGGAGTGGCTTGGCTTGGCTTGAAGATGCAACGCCAACCTTACAAATCTATCACGAGATTTTGCCTCATTACTTTGTGACTACCTCCATGCATTGCCAAGTGTTCCAGGGTTAGTTGGTCATATACTGCTACCTCCAGAGGATGTTGATTGAGTATATCCAAATTGAATCTGAAATAGAACCAGAAGAAGAACCCGAATACAATGAGGAAGAAGAAGAAGAATTTTAGGAAGACCCAGAAGAGGAACCGAAAGAGGAGAACATCGAAGATGTTTCCTGTGGCTACTAGTGGCTAGTTGATTTCCCCCCTTTTCCTATCTTGCACCCTTTAAATCGCACCCTTTCATTTTTTTTAAGGGCAAGTCTGTTGAGCCTATGTAATCTTGTGGATGTTGGAAAAAAATGTTGTAGTCATTGCTCCCACCTGTTACAATCCAAATCTTATTAATGAAAAAACCAAAAGATTTCTCCGGATCTAACATGCCAAAATCTGATTGTTCGTCGAAATTCGCGATATAGGCCTATCTCCGAAAAAGAGAGGTCCCTCGCATATTAGGAAATACGCTTATTTGAATACGTGAACTGACTACTTTATATGCTCATGTTTGTGCAAGCGCTGAAACTGACTTCTATTCTTATTTTCTTTATTTCCTGCATTACTTTATTATTTATTCCCCCAAAACAAGAGGTTGGTTTGTGTTGACTCGAAAAACCAGATGAACCACCATACAACTTTAGATCAAAAGGGAAGATGTCTGCGACTGATGACTCGATCATACGCGCTTTGGTTATAGCCGACAACCTGGGGCAATCAAGAGAAAAGAATGATATTCGGAATGACGAACACATTGCTAGGATGGCATAAGAGATGGAGTCACTAAGAAAAGAGGTAAAAAATATTGGTAACTAGCGCATCTAGCCATGACGATGCTCAAACAACCACCCCATTTCCCTTCACTAGACTCGTTCCTTGATCACTTTCCTTCAACTATCTGTCAGGCTAACAATACCTCAATCACAATCACTGTGAACTCCACAACCCAGGTTATACCCCTAGTAACCCCAGCAAACCTACCAAACCCTCCTATACATACCCCTTATGTACCAAATTATATCCAGACACCACAAAACCCACTAGTCGCTACCAATACACTTCATACCCCTTCTCATGTTGGCATCACCTTTACCAAAAATCATAATTAACACATACATGTGGCACATACAGCTACACACGAGCAATATGTTCCACCCGTATACGCCGCTTCAGTTTCCACCTTCATAGTGACCACCACAGTCAGGTTGCCAAATGAAATCAATCAGTATGCTGTAATGGAAAGGGAAGAAAAGTACAAAGAAGAAGAGTCGATATCCGAATAGTTGCGATCTTTGAGGAAACAAAGGAAGAATTTTCAGTTTGCTCGACGAAGCGAGAGCCCAAATTATGAAGATTTTTTATACACCCTGATGTGCACATGCTAATAGGGTATAAGCCTCCGAAATTTGACATCTTTGATTGGGTAGGTGATCCTCAGGCACATCCAAGGGCCTACTGTGATAAACTGGTCGAAGTGGGAAAGAACGAGAAACAGAGGATGATGTTATTTATCAGGAGTTTGATGGGAGAGGCACTCACTTGGTACACCCACGAGGACCTCAGAAACTGAAGAGAATGGCAAGACATGGCGTAGGATTTAATGATCGTTTCTGGTTAATCACTGAAATTAATCCAGACAGGTTCACCCTGATAAACTTGCAGAAGAAACCTTTAGAATCATTTCAAGTGTATGCCCATCGTTGTAGGTCGGAGGCTGGCAGGACCCAGCCCCTGCTATATGACAATGAGCGACCAAATACTTCATCAGGGTACAAGAAGGAATTTACTTTGAAAAGATGATGGGCATGATGGGGAAGAAGTTCCTCGAACTTGTTAAGATGGGAGACTTTTTGGAAGAAGGTATCAAGTCCATCAAGATACAAATCCATGGTTGCGGTGCAAATGGAAAGCAAAGATATTCAGTCCGGTTCGATAAGTAGTGGAAGAAGAAGAAGGAAGAAGTATCAACAGACGTCCCTATTACCAGTACAGTTCACCCCATAGAGACAACTCATACCCTATGGACACCCATCCTTCACACCAACCTACATATGCTCCAGTATACAACACACAACAATAGTATAATCTCCCAACCTCAATACCACCAGCCTCGTGCTCATATCAAACCAAATCCACCACGACCATACCCTCCAGTTCAAACCATCACCCATCAAAATCGACCCACCTATGCACCCCGACCTGCCCATATTTTAAGGAAAGAGGTCCTAGAAATTACACCCCGATTGCCGAACCCTTAGACCAAATGTTTGAGAGGCTGAGAAGAGCTGGTCTGATATATCTAGTAGAATGGAGAATTCCCGAGCATCCTTCAAAATACTTTGATGTAACCAAACGGTGTGTCTACCATTCTGGCATACCGAGACATGACACCGAGGACTGTTTCAGGTGGAAGAATGAAATTGAGTCTCAGATGAAAATTGGAGCTATTCTATGTACCCCAACTCTACCAAATGTGAACGAAAACCCAATGTCGAACCATAGGAAACAATGAGCTAATATGATCGCCTTGGATGAAGATTATGACCTAAAAGGGACTATTGTCACAATTGGGAATGCTGAGGCTGCAAGAGTCCCACATCAAAGAGATCCATTGATAATTATACAATTGAAATTTTCGGTGATGGTTCAAACATACCAACAACAGTCCAACGCCACAGTTAGGAATAAAGAGAGTCAGAAGTACAAGACAGTTCCAAGGACGTATCAACAGAAAGGGAAGGGGGAAATGATAGATTCCGTGGCTGCCCATGGAATGATCAGGTTAGGAAGATGTTACAATCTGGAAGATATAAATCTAGGAAATCCATATAGAAATCATATTAAAAGGAGAAACATAATAGATGCCGAGGCGGTGGAATTCTAGAAGAAGATGCTAGCTAAGGAATATTCTGTGGAGGAAAAATTAAAGAAAACCCCTGCGCACATATCAATCATGGATCTGCTAATGTATTCCGGCAGTCATAAAGATTCCTTGATGAAGGTGTTGAGTGGAGTAAGTGTGCCGAGCAACACCACCAGTGAAGCGTTGGCGGAAACAATTGGAAAGATGATCGAGGCAAATAGGACCTCCTTCCAAATAGATGAACTTCTTGTTAAAGGCGTGGATCATAATAAACACTTGCATATTACAGTCAAGTGCAGGGACAAAGTGGTATCTTGAGTGCTTGTTGACGGAGGATCTAGAGTGAATATCTTCCCACTCTCTACTCTACGGGAGTTGGGTATTCATTTAAGAGAAGTAAAGGAAAGCCATGTGAGAGCAAGAACTTTTGATGGATCTTAGAAAGACGTCATTGGAGAGATCTATCTAGCCCTAAAGATTGGGCCAGTCGAGTACTCAATCATGTTTTATATAATAAACATTTCTTCTTCATACAACCTATTGCTGTGAAGATCCCTGATACATTCGGAAAGGGTTGTTCCATCCACCCTCCTTCAAAGTTTGAAGATTGAGTGAGATTTCCAAAAGATCGTAATTCAAGGTGAATGGAGTTGGCAAGATTATCTAGAACATGCCAAGCCTTTGATATAAAGAGAGGATGGGGTCGCTTTTCAGGCGGTCAAAATAATGCAAACTACAGAGATAGAGACAACTGTGCAAGGTATGGGTATGTAGTCACTATACAAATCGAAGGTGGCCATGAGAGAAATGATAAAGTATGGGTACAGACCAGGGATCTGGATGAGAGCCTGATCACAGGGGATAATAGAGCCGATTGAGCCAAGGAGATAGAAGATAGAGCTGGCTTAGGATATCAGCCTCCAACTGGAAAGACCAACATCAGTAGCTTCGAGAAGAAAGATTTTGTGCTAGAGCGTGTTCCGAGTCTGGGTCATAGCTCAATACCAGAGGATGACATTGTTGATGGAATGGAATGACTGTTCGTAGCCATGATCGAAGAATGCCACAACGAAGTTGATATCAAGAAACCGACCATTCAGGACCCCGAACAAGGAGAAGACTTGTAGAATTGGACTATCAGCCCATCTCTGGTTCGTCGGCAGTCTTGGTAGTGTGGAATTGTAACACTTTTGAAAAATGCATGGTCAATTAAGGCTTGAACTTGCATGTAATTTTTTGTAAATTGCCTCCATGAATTCTTGGACGTTCCCATTTTGATCAAATGAAAAGAATTTCCTTTCTTAAATTCATTGCGAATCCATTTGCCATTTTATTTATACTTAGTTTTTGTTTTTTGTAGTCAAACCGATAAAAATCCGGGTTCCGTGATTATGACATATAATGAACCTTCGAGCAAAACGATCCCGATTTCGAGGAGTACGATGAGAGCATGATTATTGATAACCTCTCTCAAGAGATTGAGCAGTTTGAGAAAGACAAAAAAAGTCTAACCTTGAGGTAATAGAGGTAGTCAACCTGGGAAGCAAAGAAGACGTGAAATAATTTGTATCAACATCCATTTAGAAGTGGAACAGAAAGAAGAACTAGTCGAGCTCCTTCTATAATACATCGACGTGTTTTCATGGTCATATGATGACGTGGCTAGATTGAGTACCGACATTGTCTCACATTGATTACCTACAGATCTTGCCAGACTACCAGTTAAACAAAACCCGGGAAGTTTAAACTAGATATGAGTTCAAGTATAAAAGAAGAGGTAACTAAAGAAATAGAAGAAAATGAAGTGAGATTCACCAATTATCCTTCATGGTTGGAAAACATTGCACCGGTGCCAAAGAAGTATGAGAAGATCAAGATATGTATGGACTATCGAGATCTCAACAAAGCTAGTCCAAAGGATGATTTCTCTTTGCCAAACATTCACATCCTTAACGGAATTGCATGAAGCATGAGCTGCAATAATTCGTGGATTGTTTCACTGGGTACCATCGAATTCTGATGCATGAGGAAGATGCAGAGAAGACAAAATTCACTACGCCATGGGGAGTTTACTATAGTAGGGTCTTGTCGTTTAGCCTCAAGAACGCCGGTGTTACTTGTATGTGGGCCATGACAACACTCTTTCACGAAATGATCCACAAATAAATCGAGGTATATGCAGATGACATCATCATCAAATCTCGAAAGAGTTTTGAATGACTTAAAGAAATTCTTTGAACGTTTGCAGAGGTACAATTTGAAGTTGAACCCCACAAAATGTGCATTTAGAGTCCCCGTTGGAAAATTTTTGGGTTTCATTGTGAGAAGGAAAGGGATTGAATTGGATTCTTCAAAGATCAAAGCTATTAAAGACCTACCGGCGCCAAAGAGCAAGAAGGACGTGATGAGTTTCCTTGGCAGGTTAAACTACATCAGAATATTTATAGCCAAGTCTATGGTACTTTGCGAACTTATTTTCAAGTTGCTGAAGAAGGATGCTACTACAAAATGGATAGAAGAGTGTCAGAAAGCTCTCAACAAGATCAATGAGTACTTGTCAAATCCAGTGTTGGTTCCCCCCGAATCAGGGAAGCCACTGTTACTATACCTGTCAATTCTGGTTAATGCATTTGGATGTGTTTGGGATAACATAGTGAGACCGGAAGGAAGTAGCATGCTATCTAATACATGAGGCAATACATGTCAACATACACCATACACCTGATATCTTAGATCGACCAACTCAAGTACATCTTCCAAAAGCCGATGCCTACTGGAAAGTTGGCCAAGTAACAGATTCTTCTCAGCGAGTTCGATATTGTGCCGGTTACCTGAAAAGGACTAGCATTAGCCGACCATATTGAAGAGAACCCAGTGGACATGGACTATGTGACGCTCACTAAAAACTTTCTAGATGAAGAAGTGTTGTTCGTCGGGGAAGACATCGTAGAGTCATACCCAATATCGAGAATGTTTTTCGACGGAGCAGCAAATTTCAAAGGCATAGGGATAAGGCCGGTCCTGATCTCTGAGTCAGGACAACACTACCTGACATCAACAATGATAAGGTTCCCTTGCACCAATAATATGGCCGAGTATAAAGAATGCATCTTTATGATTAGGATGGAGATCAACATGAATGTCAAAAAGCTTATGGTCATAGGAGATTCTGATCTACTGATACACCAAGTCCAAGGTGAAGGGACTACCAAGAATGTGAAGATCCTTTCGTATCTCCATTACGTGAAAGACATGTGCAAGAAATTCATCAATAATTAGTTCAAACACATTCCTATAATCCATAGCGAGTTTTCCGACGCTCGCACAACTATGTCATTCATGATACAACATCCAGATAAGAATTACATCGACCCTATTGAGATAGAGGTTGGGATCAACACACATATTATTTCCATGTGGATGAGGAGCCAAATTGTAAGCCGTGGTACTACGACATCAAAAGGTCCTTCAAAGAAGATATTATCAAGAGAATGCCACCAATGGTCAGAAGCGAGCACTCAGAAGGATGGCAAATCACTTTTTCCTTAAAAAGGAAGTCATGTATGGGAGGACCAGATTTGGGTATGTTAAGATGTGAAGATGCTACTGAAGCAACCTGATTGCTAGAAGAAATACACACATGAACATGCAGACCTCATATGAATGGTTTCACCTTGGCCAAGAAAATTTTAAGAGCTGGATACTTTTGGATGAACATGGAAAGTGATAGTATTCGTTACGTGCAGAGGTGTCACAAGTGCCAGATTCACGTGATTCATTCGAGTTCCACCTAATGATCTGAATGTAATAGGTTCTCCTTGGTCGTTTGCCGCTTGGGGCATGAACATAATTTGACCTGTAGATCCTGCTGCATCAAATAGACACCATTTATCCTAGTAGCCATTGAGTACTTCACCAAATGGGTCGAAGCCTCTACATATAAGGTCATCACAAAGAAAGTGGTGGCAGATTTTGTCTGTAATAACATAATCTACCGGTTTCGGATAACAAAGTCAGTAATCACTAACGATGCGGCCAATCTCAATGGTGTATCTCATGAGGGAGATTTGTGAGAAGTTCAGAATTGTCCATCGTAACTCCACAACCTACAGGACGCAAATGAATGGAGTAGTTGAAGCAACCAACAAAAACATCAAAAAGGATCTTACGAAAGATAGTGGACAATCACAAGCAATGGCATGAGAAATTATCCTTCGACTTGTTGGGTTATCAGACCACCATGAGAACATCCATTGGGGAAACGACATACATGTTGGTATATGGAATCGAATTTGTGATACCCGCAGAGGTCAAGATACCATCCTTGAGAGTCATTCAAGAATCCAAATTAGACGATGCATAATGGATACGAGTAAGACAGGAACAACTCATGCTCATTGATAAAAAATGAATGGACATAGTGTGCCATGGTCACTTATATCAAAATAAGATGGCCAACGCATTCAACAAGAAGGTGAAACCTTGAAAATTTACGTCGGGGCAATTTGGTTAAGCAAATATTCCATCATCAGGAAGAAGCCAAGGGAAAGTTCGCGCCGAATCGGAAGGGTCCTTATATGGTCCATCGGGCATTGTCGGGAGAGCACCGATCCTAGAAGAGATGGACGAAAGAGTAAGCATGATACCTATAAAATCAGATGCAATCAGGAGATACTACATTTGAAGACACTCAAATTAGGGTTTGGTTTTAACAGAATAATGCCCGACCTGACTTCCCACGGTGGGATATTTAGGCAACCCACGCAGGGTCTAGTTTCTCTCTCTCCCCCTTCTTTTGTAATAGAAAAACCAAATATCACTTTGTATGTACTCGGAACTACGCTACAATTTCATTTCTTTTGGCGGGAATACGTAGGAAATCTTCATCAAATTCAGTCATATGTTGTAATTGAACTACGTTCTGGCCTGATACCATTTGGATATGTAGGCGGTCTGAGTCAGACTCAACCACTTTATTTCAATTGGTTATCATTTTGCATATATTGTAATTGAACTACGTTTTGCATATATTTTTGACATAGGGATTATTATGCTATGGATTGGGGTATGTATTCTTCACCCAGATTTGATTATATTTCATGATTCCATCTTTGTTTTTATCATTAAAAGGCCGACTTGATATCGGAATTGGGTAATTTTGGTATGGTTGGGCTTGTATTGAAATGGGTGTTTGGATTTTGTAGATTTGGCCAGGTTCCGAGGCATGGGCCCGAGGTTATTTTTGGGTTGACTTTTTAGTTTTCATTAAAGATCAAATCTTTATTATCCGGAATTGTTCCTATGGATTTTATTTATGATATTGAGTTATTTTGGCTAGTTTTGAGCCGTCTAGAGGTTTGTTGCACACGAGAAGGTCATATTAGAGTATTGATTTGGCTTCTTTGAGGTAAGTATCTTGTCTAACTTTGTGTAGGGGAAACTACCCCTTCGGATTTGAGTTGTTTGTGCTATTTGTGTTATGTAAAAGCCATGTAAGCGAGGCGACGAGTGTGTACTTAGGCTTATATGTGGAAATTGATCAGTTTAGACTCTTAGGCTTATTTCATGTATTTATTTGGAATTGTTATCACATGTTTTATCTCTTATTTGTCAAGTTTACAATCACATGCTTTATTTGGAGTTGTCGTTACATGTCGCGTCTTTACTTGTCAAGTTTGCTCTTAAATGCTTTATTTGAAATTGTTACCTCTTTTATCCTTATGTGACTTATTTTATTGTTGAGTACTCTTAATTAAAATTCTTGTTATATGAGATCCTTTTGATGTCCGGTTATTTTCATGAATTTAGACGTGGTTCTAGTTTGTTCCATCTTTTTCATTGTTAGCTTATTTCATACACTAGAATCCGAAGTTTGCCATTTCATTGAAATACCTTCATTATCGAGTTTATCCTTAAGAAATTAATTGAAGTTGAAGTTACTGAAAGTCATTAATCTATTTTAATCGAAGTTGTGTTTAAAGGGGGTGTTGTTCATTGTTGAGTTACTTTCCCGTTTATTTTGTTGTTATTGAGATTCTATACACATTGTGTTGAGCGGTGGGCTATTTATTGGGGAAATATTGATATTGTTGGTTCTTTTGGAAAGGTTTTGGCCCATGGGAAGTTGTGGTACGAGTTGATCTATCGTGTTGTTGTGATGTTAGCACATGAGAATTGTTGTGTGGATTGGTTGTTGTTATGCAGAGCATAAGGGTGGCATCTCATTGTTGTTGTTATGCGGGGCATAAGGGTGGCATCTCATTGTTTTTGATCATACAGAGTGATACAGGTGGATATTGTGTTATTGTCCGGGTGGAGCGATAAGGGTGTCTATTATATGGAGTGATACGGGTGGCTATCATAGTGATACAGATGGCTTATGATATTGTCAGGCTGGAGTGATACGGGTGGCTATCAGAGAGATAAGGGTGGCAATGTCAGGGATGATGTGTGATGTCCTGGGGATATTTTGTTGGTGATATTCACGTGATGGTGTGTTTTTTCTTGTGTATGTCATAGACCTTACATGACATGTTGTGTTGCTTCGATGAGCTACTCGATGTATTTGATATTACTTGTTGATTTTGGGTTGTAATAGTACACTCGCACAAGCATACACCTTAGAATGCTAGTTATACTAGATTGGGAGTATGAAACTTAACATTTATTGATCATGCCCATGTAATCTTTATTATATGATTTCATGTTGAATGTGAGCCTGTGATCATGTGGAGCCGAGTGAGATATTGGCACGTGAGTTGTCCATGCAGTTGGGATTAGAAATGTGGGCACAAGGTGCCGTGAGCATATGATTTGTGGTTAAGACTTGTGACATGTGATTATAAGATGAGGAATCTCAGAGTAATTCGACCAGTGTTGGAACGACTTGCTTATTGGCTGACATTTATTTACCTTATATGCTCTATCTGGTACCTTAATGGTGTTCTTGTTATCTAATGTTTCAATCACATGTTGATTCTTGTTGCCATTTACTGACTCCAGCTTTCATTAATAGCTATATACTTTTATACTGTACAGGTTATTTTGACTAGTAAGTGTCTTGAATTGTACCTCGTCACTACTCCACCGAGGTTAGTCTTGATACTTATTGGGTACCGACCATGGTGTACTCATACTACACTTCTGCACATTTTTGTGCAGATCCATGTATTGGAGATATCATACTTGGGAAGAGATACCTCATTGATCGCGAGGATTCAAGGTAGAACTGCTTGGTCATCGCAGTCCCTTGGAGTCCTTCCTTTTCAAGGTACTGTCCGCTTGTTATATGAGTAGTACTGTATTTAGATCTTTGAGTTGTTTCCATTTATTCAATTAGAGTTCGTGACTCTGTATTATCTAGTCTTGGGAAGTGGTAGTGATTACTTCCACGTAGGATTATTTCACATTTATTTCGGTATTAATATATATATCTCTGAATTAAATTATCAGTGTTAAATTGGCTTAATTATTGTAAGTAATCGACTTACCTAGTCTTAGAGACTAGGTTCCATCACAACACCTAAGGTGGGATTTTGGGTCTTGACAAGTTGGTATCAGAGCTCTAGGTTGATAGGTTCTACGAGTCACAAGCAAGTTTAGTAGAGTCTTGTGGATTGGTACATAGGGGTCTGTACTTATCTTCGAGAGGCTACATAGCTATTAGAAAAAATTCCACTTCTTTCATTCCTATCGTGCAAATTTTTTGATTTCAAAGTTTGAGCCTTTGTATCTCTATTCTCTTATAGATGGTGAGGAGACGCACTACCGGATCAGTCGAGCAGGCACCCGCGCCCCTTGATACAGCCGTGGAAGGCTGGGGCCGAGGTAGAGGATGAGGAAAGGCACATGTCGTAGCTAGAGCACCTGCCAGAGTAGCAGTTGTGGAGCCGCCAGTAGCTCCGATTGGGGGACAGGCACTGGAAATGCATATTGTTACCCCCGGACTTCAGGAGACTTTAACGCAGTTCTTAAGCATGTTTTGTACATTGGCTCAAGAGGGACTGATCACTGTTGCACCAGCTACTTCGTAGATTGGGGGAGGAGCTCAGACTCCCACCGCTTGTACTCCAGAGCTGTAGGCTCATGTTGGTCATACTCCAAGTGGTGCTGGTACAACATGTTATTCCTCTTCAGCCTGAGGTCAGGCCAGGGGAATCAGAGGAGGAGTAGAAGAGGCTTGAGAGTTTCAAGAAGTATAGTCACCTACTTTCAGTGGCAAAACTATCAAAGATGCACATAGTTTTCTGGAAAAGTGTAACCGCATTCCTCACACCATGGGTATTGTGGAGGTGAGCAGAGTTATATTTACTATATTTCAGTTGTAGGGAGTAGCGTATTAGTGGTGGTAGGCTTACGAGGAGGGTAGACCAGCCAATGCAGCACCACCCATTTGGGCTCAGCTTCCAGAGATGTTTTTGGGGGATTTTGTTCCCCAGACCCTCCGGGATGCGTGGCGCACAAAATTTTAGAAGCCACGTCAGAGCACTATGATGGTGTCAGAGTATGCCATCAGGTTCAGTGAGTTGTCCCATCATGCACCTACTTTTGTTCCTACGATTCGAGAGTGATTCCACAAATTTATTGAGAGGCTTAGTTATGCTTCTATATTCAGCATGGCTCGTGATTTGGAGATTGATTCTCCATTTTAGCGGGTTATGGCGATTGCCAAACATTTAGAGTGCACTTGGGGTGAGTAAAAGGAGGATAAGGAGTCCAAGAGGTCTCAAGGATCTAGATGATTTAGTGGATTCTACTCTTCAGCTATGACCCATCACGCCATAGGCTCGGGCAGTCGGCCACTCCAGTCCGCATTTCAGACTACTCGTTGTGCTCTAGTTAGTCAGGGTACTCATATGGGTCGGTCATCTTCTAGTGCAACACCTGCACGCGATTCTTACAACGAATATTCTAGTTCGGCACAAACTCAATAACAACATTCATGCCCGCAAAGGGGTTGTTATGAGTTTAGTGATACTATACACATGTTATGAGAGATTTTCCCAGTCTGAGGAAAGGTGGAGTTCATCAGAGCACTCACGCTATGGACACTATTCCATGTGCTACTCCACTATCATATCCATCTAGGGGTGGAGGACAGGCGGGTTGAGGGCGCCGTAGAGGGAGAGGCCCGACCTCTTGATATGCTTCCCATGGTAGGGTTGAGGCCGCTGCACTAGAGGGTGTCATTGAGGGTGTGGTTTCAATTTTCAATAGCGGAGCATCATTCTTATTTTTATTCGGTTTTGATCATCTGAGTGAATCCTGCTATATTGTTCATATATGGGTGAGTTTCAGGATTCTTGTACTCTACTTATGTGTTAACCTCTGTTGGGAGATTCTGTAGTGGTAGTCCGTATCTATCGCCTTGATTTGTGTAACGACCCAGCCGGTCGTTCCATGAGATTTACCCCGTTTCCCCCATTTCTGCATTTGTTATATATTGCTAGCCTGTTTTGTTGTGTTGGGTCAGTTGGTTTGGGTGGTTATGGTGAGAATTGAGGCATTTAGTCTCTTAAAGTAGCCTAATAGTTGAGAAAGTCAACTGAGAGTTGAATTATTGGTGAACGACCTCAGAATGCAGATTTTATGGCTCAGATAGCTTCATTAGGTGATTTCGGACTTAGGAGTGTGTTCAGAATGAAGTTTTGATGTCCGGTGTAGAATTATGCTTGAATTAGCGAAAGCTAGTTTTTGGTGATTTCCGGTCGGCAGTGGAAAATAGGCTATCAGGGTCGGAATAAAATTTTGGAAGTTGGAGCAGATTCGTAATGTCATTTTGGATATGTCTGCAAAATTTCAGGTCAATCAGAGGTGTTTTGGTTGGTTTCGGCGTAGTTAGAAAAATTTGGAAGTTTCAAAGTATATAGGCTTGAATTTGATGTAATTTTGGTGTTTTCGTGTTGTTTTTGGTGTTTCGAAGGCTCGACTAAGCTGGAATAATGCTATGGGGTGTGTTGGTATGTTTGGTTGGGGCCCCTAGGGGATCGGTATTGATTTCAGATGGTTGACGGGGTTTGGAACTTAGAAATTTGCAGCAGTTAGCTGCTGGTGAAAGCTTCTGGTGTTTGCCGCACCTACAAAAGGGTAGCCGCAGGTGCGATGTCGCAGGTGCGATAGTCTGTGCGCTGGTGCGAAAGGAGGCTGGGTAGGGGAATTCCGCAGGTGCGAAGTTATGGCCGCACCTACGAAGCCGCAGGAGCAGAGGATTGGCCGCAGGTGCAAAATTGGTCTGTTAAGTGGGATTCCGCAGGTGTGCACCTGGGACCGCAGGTGCGACTAAGTGTCCACAGGTGCGGAAATGCTGGCAGAACAGTATAAAAAGGGGCCTCCGTGAAAATTTTCTTATTCCACCATTTTTGCATGCGGGAGGAGCTCTTTGAAGGCAAATTGAAGAGGGGAACTCGTGATTCGTCAGTGAAGGTAAGTTCTCGGGTTATTAACATCCTTTCTATGCTATTTTGTTCGGATTAGGCTTGTGAATTGGAGGATTTAAGTAGGAAAAGGTTGGGAAGAAGGGGTGGAGAATTGGAATTTTCTTTGAGGTTTTGGGTAGGCAATTGTGATCCGATTCTGATGATTTTGGTATGAGTAGAATCGTGGGAGGACGAGGGTTCTACTTATGTAAAATTATCGAATTCCGAGACATGGGCCCAAGGCCCGGGTTTGGCCGAATTTTGAGATTCTTGTATAATTTGATAGTTTTCGAGTGGGTTGTGTTCCTTTGGTATATACTAATGATATTAAACTGGTTTTGGCTAGATTCGGAGAAATCGGGAGCAAATTCGAAGGGCAAGAGCATAGTGGACTAGTGTCATGGCCGGTAGAGGTAAATAATGGTTATAAATCTTGTCCCGAGGGTATGGAACCCCGGACTACATATTTCTCACTGATTTTACAATGGCACATATGTCAGATGACGAGTATGTGGCGCGCGCGGATTTTTGGATTGGAGTAGGTCCTAGCTGTGGCAACTAATAAGTTGCATATTTTACTCAAAACCTTATGTTAAATTATGTTCTAAAGATTGTTGAAATATTTGGGCTATAAGCCGTGTTTGGGGCCTCATGCCGATCTGTTTAGACCCCTTGAGGGCTTTTTACTGCTGTTTTTCCTCACTATTTGTTGATGATTTCACTCAGCCACATTATGGTTACTGTTTGCGAAACTCAGCCTGATTTACACTACTTTGAGATTTGAAATGATGTTTTGGGTCGAGTACCCTGTTATACTGATTCGCCCGAGGGGCCTTTCGAGTGGTTTTGCTGAGTGAGGCCAAGAGCCTGATTGTGAGGTGCTGAGTGATATTGGCGCTTGGGCTGAAGGAGCCCCTCCAGAGTCTGTACACACCCCCAGTGAGCGCACAGAGTGCCGAGCGCCGAGTGCCGAGTGATTGGGAGACATGAGTGACTGTGAGGTGCTGAGTGACTGTGAGGCATGCCCGAGGGGATGATTATGATACATGTTTTTTCCCGAGGGACTACTTGTGATTTTACTACTTTCATTCTGAACTTATGAAATATGTTTTGCCCGAGGGGCCTCTATATGATTCACTTCATTTTTATACTAAATCTTTTTGTTTGAAGTTGTTAAAAAAATGCATTCTTCAAAGGACTTTTCTGAAGTTGGTTTTAAGGCATGATGATTTCGTATATCTATGTATACACGATTGAAAAGTAAGGTTGTGTATATTGTGATTTGATGGCATTGATTTTATATGTTTCCTTGCCTCTTAGACTTGATTTATTTTCATTACTACTGAGTTGGCGTACTCACATTACTCCCTGCACCCATGTGTGCAGATTCAGGTGCAGATACCGAGCATTAGCCATTTATTCCGCGCGGAGCCGGATTGCGGGATATAGAGGTAGCTGTTCAGCATCCGCAATATCTCTATTTTCCCTTCTTGTTGTATCTAGATTTTATTTGGAGGTTTTGTATTATAATGTCGTACCTTTGGCTCATTTTCCTTAGATGCTCATGACTTGTTGGCTCCGGGTTTTGGGGTTGGTGGGACCGTATATTGGCCTACTTTATTTAGTAAACTCTGTGTATTTTATGGAAATGCTTGGAATTGATTGGGATTTTTAAAAGCAATTGGGAACATGTGGTAGTTGGCTAGCCTAGTTCCACTGTAGGCGCCATCACGACCGGTTTAGGATTTGGGGTCGTGACAATTTATTCACTATTATGGTAGATTTTGATGTGATTTATGGATGGTTGGGTAATAATGTTTGATTTAGGTGCTCTACGGGTATGGGGAGATTGTTACATGTTGTGATTTTTTTTTGCGAAATTGAGTTAGTGGAAGGTTTTGGTTGGTGTGATGTTTATTCTACTTGTGACTCAGAGCTAAGGATAGGATCCTCGCATTGTCGTGTGGTTTGATATATTTGAACTGGTTTACGTGCTGCGGTGGAGTTATATTATAATGAGATCCTTGTGATTAGTTCATATGTTTTGTTTCGCCAGTGTGGACTAGATCTATAGTATGGTACTGCCATGGAGTTGTGCCTGTCAGAATTTGATAGTTCTCTCATGTGTTCCTCTTTCAATATTCAATCATATGTGCTTTGTGCTTATTGGGTTTAGCTTGGTAGGTATGTTCCCAGGTGGCATTGGGTGTGACTTGTTTTTGTAGGTGAATGGTTATGGATCTTCATGTTTCTTGCATCCTTTTAAGTGTTGTTATAGGCATATGTGTAATGTGTTATGTTTTGTGGTTATACCTTGTGTGTGTATGCATGAGAAGTGGAATCAGGTTAAGGTTAATACAATGTGCTTATGTGGGAATCAGGTCTTTAAGAAATGATCAGATGGTGAAAATTTTAGTTCTAAGGCTTATTTGTGTGGGTGGAAGCAATAATCTTCAGTTGAGTTGGTGATGTTAGGCTTATGTATATTGGGGTGACATGGGATAACCCGCGAGTATATGTATGGTGAGTTCATTCAGTGATTTGATGACATTGGAACGGTTCTTGGCACGTTCAAGCCAAACGTTTGTTTAAGAAGGGGTGAATGTGATGACCCGACCAATTGTTTTGATAATTAGCGTGTCGTATGGTGGATTAAGGTTTTGAGTAGCTTCATATAATGTATTATGACTTGTCTTCGTGGCTGGGTTCGATGTTCGAATGATTCGGGATTGATTCGGAAGAATAATTCCTGTTTTAGAAGCTTAAGTGCAAGAGTTGACCAAAATTTGACTTTTTTGTAGACGACTCCAGAATGATGTTTTGATGATTCCAATAGCATCATATGGTGATATTGGACTTAGGCATATGTCCAGATTTGGAATTGGAGGTCCGTAAGTTGATTTGATGCATTTTGGCGAAAGTTGAAGGTTTGGAAGGTTGAGAGCTTTGCCCAGGAGTTTAATTTTTTGATATAGGGTTTGGATTGTGATTTCAGGAGTTGCCATAGCTCTGTTATGCCATTCGGGACTCGCATGTAATATTTGACGTCATTCCGGGTTGGTTTGATATGTTACGGCGCGAGTTGTAGAAGTTGAAAGTTCATAAGTTCATTAAGTTCGATTTGAGGTGTGATTCATAGTTTATTGTTGTTAGATGTTATTTGAGTCCTCGAGTACGTCCCCGTTATGTTATGGAACGTGTTGGTATGATTGGACAGGGTCCCGGGTGCCCCAGGTGTGTTTTGGGCAAGTCTGGTTCTGGAGCCTCGCATCTGCGCATTCTGGAGCACAGGAGCGGGACCACTTTTGCTTGTTTTGTGCCACCTCTGTCTTTGAGATAAAGAGTCGCTTCTGCGGGCAACGGATTGCAGGTACGACGGTTGCATCTGTGGATTTTGGATAGCGGATGTGATAGAGTCTGCTTCTGCATTTGTGTCAGCGCTTTTGCGGCATCGCAGATACGACCGCTTTTGCGCATGTGCAGTCGCTCAATCACTCAACATTGTATAAGACAGATCCAGCCTAAATGAATCCATAGCAACTACACTCACTGTGGGTGTACAGGGTCCGAAGGGGTAGATCCATCCCAAGCGCTATAATAAGCCAATCATGGCATGAATCAATAAAGCCTGCTGCAGCGTGCATCCCGATCCCATCATGAATCAATAATACATGGCAGATCCGGCCCAAGAATAGTAAATCCTGCTGCGGCGTGCATCCTGATCCTATCAATACCATTCACAATCCGTCCCTTAGGCCATAACTCAGTCATCAATCTCTCCATTCTCTCGAGCTCATAGTGTCATGAAAATCAGACAAAAATGATGATATGATGTATCAATAAATAGCAACAGAGACTGAGATGTGATATGCAAATGAATGAGTATGACTGGGTATGTAACAACAATTTATGATAATAACTCAACAGCAGAAATGACCTTAGTGGGTCCCGAGAGGATAAGAATATAGTCTAAATATGGATTCTAACATGGATCAAAACTCAATTACTCTACCATGTAGAGATTTTATAGATATAAATAACATTAGGTAACTACACAATACCAGAGAAATAACCGAGTCATAATTCACACGGTGCACACCCATCACCTAGCATGTGAGTCACCTCAACACCAAACACATATCACGTATATTTAGGGGTTCATACCCTCAAAACCAAGTTTATAAGCGTTACTTACCTCGAACAAGCCAAATCCAATACCGAGAAAGCAAAATGATACTCCAAAAATGCCATCCCGCGCGTACTGACCTCTGAATGGCTCGAAACTAGCCAAAAGCAACTCAAATACATCAAATAGTTCCTAAGGAAATAATTCCAAATGATAAAGGCCGAATTATTAGTCAAAAGCCCAAAGTCAACAAAAAGTCAAACCCAGGCCCGTACCTCGGAACCCGACAATACTCACAAAATCTGACAACCCATTTAATTACGAGTAACACCATACTAGTTTCACTCAAATCCAACTCCGAATCGATGTTCAAAACTCAAATATTCACTTTATGAAACATTAGACAAAATCCCAATTATTTTCTCTTTAAAATCCACAATCCAATTATATAAAGACAGAGATAGATTCACGAAATGTAACCAAAATAGAGTAGAGAACACTTAACCTAATTCATATGGTGAAAATCGCTTAAAAATTGCCTCAATCCGAGGCCTATAGCTCCAAATATGAATAAAATGACCAAACCCTCGATTTAAAGCTTCTGACCAGCCATCTTCGCTTTTACGAGAAAATGAGCTGTTTCTGCCGCTTCGCTTCTGCAACAACACATCCACTTTTGTGGAGCCAGCTGAAAACTCGACCCTCACACATGCGGACAAAATATCATCTTTCGAGACATTGCAGGTGCGAGCCATCATCCGCTCCTGCGCCATACCTCGCTTCTAGGCTCCATCCAACCGCACTTGCGCGTCGGCACATGCGCTCAAATCTCAGCTTCTGTGATCTTCCTCACCCAGCCTTTTCTCGCTTCTGCGATGGACAACTCACATTTGCGAAGTTGTTTCTGCAACCAAGACACCGCAGATGCAGCTACACCAGCACAAGAAATCTTCAGCAATGCAACAAGACCTACTCAAGGCCTCAAATCACGCATAACAACATCGAAACGACGAATCATACCTCAAATAGAAAACTTAATGAACTTTCAAACTTTCAACTTTTGTAGCTCGCGCTAAAGCATATCAAATTGATCCGTAATGAGCTCAAATTATGCACACAAGTCCCAAATGACATAACAAAGCTATTCAGATTCCTAGAACCACAATTCAATCTCGATATCATCAAATTTAACTCCTAGTCAAACTTATGAATTTTCCAAACCTTCTAGAAATACCCAAATGCAAATCCGGGAATACGCCTGAGTCAAAAATCACCATCCGGAACTAACGGAACCATCAAAACTCCAATTCGAGGTCAAATATTAAAAAGTCAAACTTGGTCAACTCTTCCAACTTTAAAGCTTCAATCATGAAATTCATTATTCCAAATCATTTTCGAATAGCTTGAAAACCAAAACTGGCAATTCACACAAGTCATAACACATCATACGGTACTTCTCAAGACTTCAAATAGCTTAACGGGATGGAAATATTCAAAATGACTTGTCGGGTCGTTACACCCTTGTTGCAGTCGCAAATAAAAACAAGCATACTCCGCTACATATTAAATTTAAATAAGATGTATGTTTAAATTTTTGAATGTATGTCAAGAAAAATTCAGCATCGTACAAGAGATGTACTTATGTAGAGGTCAGGTTTCTGTTAAGTAATATTACTCCTCTTGTTGAATTGTGTGTGATGTATTATGTAAATCTAATATTACGTGATTAGTTTACTGCATATAAATTGAAAAGGCCTTTGATCTTAAGTCATGTAATTATGTGTAACAACCTAATAGGGTTTTCTATGTTTTAGCACCCCATTCTCTAATTTGAAACTTCCGTAGGCTCATATGCTATTTTATGTCTTGCGGGTATGGATGGTTTAGGGCCTGAAAAAATTTTGAAACCTTATCTCTCTATTTGAAAGTTTTAAGAGTTAAAGTGGCAACCTTACCCTTCGATTTTAATATTTTCCTTTTGATTTATGATTTGAAGCTTCAAATAAGTTTATATAATGTATTTGAAACTATACATATATCTGGATTAGGACTCGAGGGTCTTAGAAGCATTTTGGAGTTATTGCATGAAAGTTAGAACTTTAAGAATTCTTTAAGTTGAATTGAGTTCTTGTTTTGTTTGTATTATTTTGCTTCTTAATTTAAGCCTTTGGATGAGTCCATGTAGGCTAATTGGACATATTGGGATGGTTTAGTGGGTATCGAGGGGCTCGTATGAGTTTTGGGGTATTCGACGAACGTTTGAAAGGGAAAAAAATATGCAAAACCTACCAGTGCAGAACTGGCGCATCGCAGTGGTGCGGGGACACCTCAGGCCAAGTTTTCTGCCGCATTTTATCTTCTTCTATCAACAATATCATTTTGTGCTTTGAGTTTACCACACCATTTTTTGAGCTTGAGAGGCTCTATTTTATGGATTTGTAGCAAGGTTAAATTTACGACGTTGGGGCAAATGATCCTAACTTAAATTTATGATTATATCATGAATCTAGGAACAACAACAACAACAAACCCAATGCAATCCCACACGTATGGTCTAGAGCGGGTAGTGTGTATGCATACCTTATCCTTACCTTATAAAGGAAGAGAGGTCTTTTTCAATAGACCCTCAGCTCAAGAATATCATGAATATATCATTAATTTTATTATTGAAGCATAAATTAACGAGAAATCAAGTTAGATTTTGGAGAAAATATTGAATCACATAAATGATGATTTGAATGCCTAAATGACATTATATTGAAGATCCAATGGTAGATTTGGACTTGCAAGGTTATGTGTGAATGGAATCCGACCTTGGTTTTGGAGTTTGACCATATGAGAATGTGGTTAACTTTTGTTTAATTTTATTTATCACGTCTTTTTCTTATTGTATTGAGTCTTGTGATTTTATTTGATTTCATTAAGCATACTTTAACTAGATTATGGATGTTCGGAGGCTTTGAAATAAGGAAAAGGCATTTTCGAAGCTTGAAGCCAGCCCAAGAAATAGGCAATTTGAAACTTCAACTTTAACTTGAGGAACTTTTTCCTTAGCAAACTTATCTGCTAAATGCTACATGTATAGGTAATGTATATGCGGTGTGATGAGCGTATATGCGTGGGCTAGGTATCTTCAAATTGGTGTAGTATGACATGTTTGTAGGTTTTATATGCCTTACATGTATTATTTGCTTTAGTTACTACATAACTATGTAAAAATATTTTCCATGCTAGTATAATGTTATAGGCATCCTTCACATGCTAGTTTAAGACATGAGGCTGTGGAGGTAAAAGATTAGGGAAGAAGGTTCGTAGGTATTCGAGCTTTCTCTTTCTCTTACTAAGTTCACTAGCATTAGTGTTAGTATGATATCTTTATCCATAAATGGCTAGTACTACATAGAATTTGACTGTATTATTTGATTCCATCTTATTTAATCTTGATGTTATTCCTACTTATTGCAATTACCTTTTCTTTTTCACTCATTCTCTAGCCGAAGGTCTATCGAAAATAGCCTCTCTGTCCTTCCAAGGGTAGAGGTAAGGCTGCGTACATCATTCCCTCCCTAGATCTCACTTGTGGAAAACTACTGGGTTTGTTGTTGTTGTTTTACATTGAGTTATCCATGCAGATTATGTTATAGATGTTGAGTTGTTCTGTAACGACACGATAGATCATTTTCTATACTAGCTCCACTTTCTATATTCCGAGACCTCTCATAGCTTTAATTAATAATTTATGACTTGCGTGTATGGTCCATATCGTTTTTCAAAAAATTTATATGTGAAATTTTGAACAAAATGTGGTTTTTGGCTTTAAAAATGACCAGAGTTTACCATGGTCAGCATTTTTGGTAAATGGCCTCAGATTGGTATTTTTACAAGTTTGATAAATTTGTATGACAATTTTGGACTTGTACGCATATTTGGTTGTGTTCCTGAGTTACCCGAGGCCATTTCAAGCATTATGTGAAAAGTAGAAAAAATGAGTTTTGATATTGAAATCTTGAGTTTTGATGATCGATTCTTTATATTTGATGTTATTCTAATATTTGAGATAGAGAGCGATATTGGATGATGTTATTATGCTTGTGTGGATGTACATATTGGAGCACGAGGGACTCAGGTGAGTTTCAGATGCTTTGCAGACTAATTTTTGGCTTAATAGAAGTAGTTGGTCTGCAGGTCACGCAAATGCGCTGAGTTGTTCGCAAATACGAGCTGCACTTTTGCAAAGTCAAGCACGCATTTTCAAGATGGAGGGCATCTCTTTTGCGATCATTGTGTCGAATTTGCGACTCATGGCTGGGTAGGGCAACCTTTGCAAATGCAAAGGCTGTATTGCTTTTGTGATAGGTGGCATTTCGCAAATACGAGGTTTCTATTGCAAATGCGACAACTGAAGGGCTGAGAGGCTGTTCGCTTTAGCCCACAATTTTTGAATTCGCCGCTAGGGAATTCACACGAAAGGGAACGATGAATTCTTAACAAAAAAGTGCTCTCTGAACCGAACGAGAAAGTATTTTTCCATCAGAATAAAGGTTTGCTTTTGCGAACTTCGCAATTGCGATATCTGCAGTTGGGTAAAATGTGGGAATTTCTAGACATAGCTCATTTGACAGCATATTTTATCCCTAGACTCCATATATGAGATTTTTGAAAAGAAATTCCTTCCCAAATTCATAGTTTAGTAACTTTAACTAGTTTGCAATCAATTTCAATTACTTTGTCATGAACTTCATCATCAAATATATGAATTTCAAGTTGAAATTGAGGGTTTTGGGTAGATTTTAGTGATTTTCTAAAATTGAGGTCGAGTTTTGAAAAAAATTACATATTAGAGGTCGGGGGTGAATGGGTGATCGGAGTTTCGTTTTATTTTTCGATATCTCGTATGTGGCCCAAATTGACTTTTTTCAATAGTGTTAAAGATTGAAATTTTTCATTGGAGGGTAGTTTCTAAAATTTGTTTTGAATTGTTTGTGCAATATTTTGCCATATTTGATTGGTTTGGAGGGTTGTTCTATAGGAAAAGCCAGGTTGGATTGTTGATTGTGTTTCGAAAAGAGGAAAGTGTCTTGATTAACCTTGATTTGAGGGAAATAAGATTGAACGAGTCTACTTGCTATATGAACTATATGTTGGAGGCGGCGTATATGCAAGGTGGCGAGTATATATGTGTAGGCCATGGGATAAGCATGCATGTAGAATTAGCGTTAGTTGTACCTTGTTATTTTGGTATTAAATCTTCCATGCTTTATATAGATTGTACAATTCTTTGATTACTCGTTTTCATATTTTTTCTTATGTTGAGATTATTGTGATATTGGGTGTTGAGATCGTCGAAATTGTTGATTGGTTGTTGGCACTAGTTGTTGGGAGATTCTCAAATGACGAGTTGTATTCAAATACTATTGTTCATGTTGAATTGGCTTCCCACCTTACTTGGTAACATGTTGTATGTAATTTCTTTGTGAGGAAGAGTGAAATGCACGGGCCTTATTTACATATTGATATTATTTCTTGAGTAAATGTTAGGATAAAACACAAAGTGTAATGCCGTGTAATTGCCTTTATATTATTATATGTGGAAGAGAGTAAAATGTCACGACCCCATTTCCCTCCGTAGGATGTCGTGATGACACCTAGTCCTAATACTAGGTAAGCCTAACACTTACTGATTTAAAACACAAATTTAACCAGAAATAACCATTAAGCATGATACTGAAATTTCTATAGTGAACCAATAATCTCGAGTGCAATACAATACCCAAAGTCGGTAGTACAAGTCATAAGCTCTACTGAATTTACTAGGAAAAAATCTTCTAGTACAACTGTTCCAGAATAGAAATAGACAATATAAGTACAATATTAGAAGGTGACTTCGAGGCCTGCAAACACGAAAACATGTATACCTTGAGGCTCCACAGCAAAACCCACACAACTAGCTAGTAATTAACCAACTCCGAAGTACTTGGATCTGCACATAAATGTGTAGAAAGCATAGCATGAGTACACCATAGCGGCACCTAGTAAGTATATAGACTAACTTTGGTAGAGTAGTGATGAGGGATAATTAATACACCTACTAGACTTAACAACCTGTACAAGTATGAATGTGAAACTAACAGGGAAACAATGTCAATACAAAACTAAGCATGGTAAGATAACAAAATTATACTTGCAATAGAACACTAGAAGCAACAATTAGCAACATTGATCAAGTAGGTAGTAATGCCGCTGAGTAAGATGAAAACAGTTTAAGTCCGGTGAAACCAAGTAAAGATAAACAAGTAACAACTTCATAAAAGAAACCGCTTCCACACATGATTTGTTCAAGGATTTCCTCGAGGTACTTCACCTCATTGTCAATTTCAAGGGTCCCAATTCATGAACCCTAATCACCTGACATCTTGTGCCCTCATTATAATTCATAACCACACGGACGACTCACGTGCCAAGGGAGTAACAATATCTCATCTCTACATAGACAACTCGCGTACGAACAATAATAATGACTCATGACCGCATAGACAACTCACGTGCTAATAGGAGAAATCTAACACAGAAGGCAAGTTAACGAGAGTACATGTAAATGGTCAATAACATAAGGATTCATCTTCTTAAACCAATATGGGTGATTAATTATGTGCATGCTTGTGCAAGTTTTCTATCACAACTCAATTCAACAAGTAAGAGTAGAGACAATGAATGACACACATGAAATAATCACCAAAAAATGTACAATGTATAACTCACACAAGGTAGGCATACCACTACACAAATATCGTCAATAACAATGCCCACGGGCCATCACAAGTCATCACAAATACTTCCCGACATAGCTCACCTTGTCTCGCCACGTGCACAACAATAAAGTACATGCCCGCCTTGTCTCGCCGCACGCGCATAGTAGTATTCCCACCTTGTATCGCCACATGGGCAAATCCACATATATCGCCTGCCTTTTCACACGTCATGTGTGAAAATATCAATAGTAACAAAATCACGGACAACTCATGTGCGAACATCATGACAATCCTCTCAATAATAACACGTGTGCCAAAACATAACAACACAATATGAAGTCTTTCACCACATGTGCCCATATTCCACCACTTTTCCTCAAAATAATTTTAATATCATAATCACGCATAGCCCTCGGCTCAACAACACTGAGTACATCAACAACAACAATAACACGTGAGTACGACAAGTAAATCAACACAAAACTGAAGAGCAAAAAGAAATAAAAGAACGAGCTCACAATGAAAGACATCGCGGGTAATAATGGTTTCAGAAAGAATAACTCAACAAGGGGAGAGAAAATATGTACCTTCCATATAATTACAACTCGAGGATAAGAGCATGAATTAAACATTCCAAATAAGGATAAGTCAACAATGAAAGGGGTCACAAAAGCCTCAATTAGGATTAAGCAATTATATAAACGACAACAAAAACTTCAATTAAGGTTAAGCAATTACAGAAAAGACAACAATAACTTCAATTAAGGTTAAACAATTATGGAAAACACAATATTAACTTCAATTAAGATTAAGCAATTACGGAAAAGATAGCATGGAAATAAAAGAGGTGATAACTTCAGTTAAGGCTAAGAGTTTATTGGGAAGAAGGGTAGAACACGAATCAGTCAACTCCAAATAAGAAACGTAAGGGTGAATTTAGTAAATGGAGAATTTAACATGATAAGACAACTTCATTTTTAATGAACATAAGAACCTACGAGTCTTAAACGGTTAAATTCCATAAATAAGCCCAAGTACGTACTCATCATCTCGCCTACACGGTCTTCACATGACACAATTAGCACAAATCACTCAAATCCTAAGAGGTAGTTCCCCCACACCAAGTTAGGAAAGATACTTACCTCAAAGAAGCTAGATCGATACTCTAAAATGACCTTCTCGTGTGAAACAACATCCGGACGGCTCACATCTAGCAAAAAAAAATTAATATCATAAATAAAAATCATAAGAAACGATTCTGGATAATAAAGCTTCGATTTTGAAAGAAAAATAAAAAGTCAACCCCGAGCTCGCATCTCGGAATCCAACCAAAATTACAAAATCTAAAAACCCATTTGATAACAAGTCCAACAATACAAGAATTACTCAAATCCGACCTCAAATCGCCTTTCAAATCTGCAAAGTTTAGTCTAAGAAGTTTAGATAATTTCCCCCCAAATTTTCAACTTAAATCACTAATTAAATGATGAAAATGACAACGGATTCATAAAATATAATATGTTTCAGGTAAAGAACACTTACCCTCAATGATTTCTTGAAAACCCCACGAACAATCGTCACTAACCAAGCTCCCTAGGTCCAAAAATGAGTAATAAAATCAAACCCTCAAATGTAAACATTTCTGCCAAAGATTTCGCATTTGCGGACAAAGAAACACATCTTTTTTTGCACCAGCGAGCAAATTCTCGCATCTACGACCACAACCTTCCAGCCCAAGCTTCGCATCTGTGCAAGGAAGGTGGCACATGCGACACCGCAAAAGTGATACAACAATTGCAGAAGCAGACATTCACCCTGACCCACAAATTTGTACCTGCGATGGCACACTACAGATACAGCCATGCACCTGCATTTGCCAACCTGCATAAGCGTAACTCCCACCAAGGACCAACTTCATAGAAGTGAAAGAAACTTCACAGAAGCGGCTCCGCACCTGCGCTCCAAAATGTGCAGGTGCGACACACATGAAACAGACCTGACCAAAAGCACGAAAAAAATCTGAAACTCGTTCGAAACACACCCGGGGCCCTTGAGACCATGTCAGAAGATACCAACTATTTCCATAACATCACGCAGACCTTATCAAGGCCTCAAATCACATCAAACAACGTTAAAACTATGAATCGCACCTCAAATCGAATTTAATGAACTTATGAATTTTCAACTTCTATAACTCGCACCGAAACGTATCAAATAAACCCAGAATAACCTCAAATTTTCCAGGCAAGTCCCAAATGACATAATGGATTTAATCCAACTCCTAAAGTCAAAATTCGAGCCTGATATAACCAAAGTCAACTCCCAGTCAAACCTCTCAACCTTCAACTTTCCAATTTTTGCCAAAATGCATCAAATTAACCTACGGACCCCCAAATCTAAATACAAACACACACATAAGTAGAAAATCTCCACACAAATCTATCTAAATCATAGAAACACCATTCCAGAGTCGTTTGCACAAAAGTCAAAATCTGGTCAACTCTTACTGCTTAAGCTTCTGAAGCAAGAATCCTTCTTCCAAATTAATCTCGAATCATTCGAAATCCAAACTCAGCCACATACGCAAGTAACGATACATAATACAAAGTTGATTGAGACCATAAGCCACCAAATGAGACACTAATTCTCAAAATGACTGGTCAGATCGTTACATAAAACGATGAATAGTGATGCCATGTACTTGATTTTATATTATTTTATGTGTGAGGATTAGAGTAAAAACACGAAGGGTTATGTTGCGCACTTGATTTTATATTATGATGTGAGGATGAAAGTAAAAGAACGAAGGGTGATGCCGTACAATTTTGTTGACTCATTGCTCTTTACTTGACATGGAAATGTGGTCTTGACTTTATGACTTTATTATTTATTTTTGAAGAATTTTTCGGAGTTGTTGTCCCTTTACTTTATGTTTCCTCTTTAAACGCCTTTGCTTATGTACTTGTTGTTGACGACCAATTTTTACTCTCCTTTTTAAAATCAATTTACTTATACTTATTGATTTACAATAAATATGAAAATATTTGCTAATCAATAAAAGCTATTTCTATATAAATTAAGAAATTAATAATGTTAAATCAATAATTTAGTATTGTATAATCATGAAATATATTACTTTTGCTATTTTTAGATTATTAAAGTAACATTTATATTCATTACATAAGACTTATAATTAATTTCAAATGCAATTCCTTAAAACTGGTAAAATAATCTATTATTTTGAAATAATTCAAAATTAGTGCGATAAATAGCAAAATAACATATTTTAATAATTACATTAATTAGTTGTGTATTTTATGATTATTATTTTTACTACATTTTAATGAAATTAATTAAATTTATTTAAATAATTTTAAAAGGGTTAAAGACTAGAAAGGCTAAAATTGCAATTTCATAATCAAAGGCAAATGGTTGTTTCTTATACAAAAATCAGCCCAATACCCAAGCTCAATCCAATTCTGACCCAGTCTAAGTACCTCATCTATTCCACTGTAGCAATTCGTGTTACCTTCCCCGATCCAATCAAATCGTGTTATATCACCTATCTTCACCACTCACACAAGAGACACATTCCATCTTAGTCATTAATTCATTGGATCAATGACCCATATTTATCTCATTTTTCCTTTTATTTTAATGTTTCGCCAGATTTAATCTTCGCCATTGAAAATCAGAGATCCAAAGGTCTACATATTTCTTCATTTTTAAACATTAACCCCTGAATTATCAAGGCTATTGATCTAAAGACCCAATGGCCCAGATTACTTTTTCCCATTTAAACCCCAACGATGGCCTAACTTACCCAAAATCCTTATCATTTCATGCATGACACAGCCAGACCCATTTCCCCTTCCTCTCTCTAATCTCTCTATCTCACTATACCACATCAATCTCCAAACCTTGCACAAATTCGTGCAAGGTCAACAAATCAATCATAAAATTATCTCTTATGTCTTCCCTAGCCGTGATTTTCGGCGATTCCCTTCCCGTTTCATCACTTAAAATTCAAATCCATAATCTGAAACCCTAGACCTAAAGATGAAACATCAAATCTCCATATTTCTCTTATGCTTTACTATATTGATGCATGCATGAGAATATCTCAAAACCTCATCATGGTTATTCGAGGAACATAGGTCAAATGCAATGACTCTAGACATGGGGGCTTTTGTCCAATGGTTCTTTCCTTCAATGACCAGTTTCCCCATATTAGGTAAAAACTATGACTGCTTTCACCTCTTTATTATCTAATTTCACTCGATGTTGCTCGCATCATCAACTCATCGTCATCTTCAACTATCATTTTGAATCTGTGAAATCCATAGGCATTGAATGCCACTATAAAAGGGGGCTTTAATGCTCTCACCTAACAAGAGCGATATATAGACATAATGCAACAAAGACACTAAGAATTACTTTAAAAAAAATTAGGTTCTTCACTTATTTATTCTTTTTCTCTTTTCTTCTCCGAGCCTGAGTTCGTTTACTGTTCGGAGTTTGAAGCTTTGATTCCTGAATGACAAAAGAATCCTTGTTTTGTTTGCTGCTCGAAAGAAGGTCAGCAAGCCTTGACCCTTTCTCTCCTTTAACAGTTTAGTTGAAACCATGTCTATTCTATTATCTTCTGATGACTAATTCTGCTTATGAAATGTTGTTATTAATCTGCAACCGATTATTGTTGCTCGTAATGTTTTGTTAGTTTATAATTCATTATCAAGATTTGGAGTTGAATGTTTCTTTAATAACTTAAGAGTAAAACCAATACTAGTTGATCAATCTTTGTAATCTTGATGAATGTGTGTTTGAGTTGGATAATTTATGTTTGTCGAGATTCTATGATTAACATAGAACTCTAATGACCCTATACACCTGTTTTCACTTCAAACTGTCCATGATAACTTTGTTATGGCTATTAGGTTTGCTCTACTGATTTTCATCCTAGTGTTACCTGTTCGTTTATGTCATGCATTTGAAGATATTTTCTTGATAAACCAAGACTAAAATCGATATAAACACTTAAGTTGAGATATAAGACTGACACTGCAATTAAAGCATACCAGCTCATGTTATTTGGATTAACTTCTTCTTTCTAATGTGCTTCTGTGTCTCTGTAACTCTTGAAGGATCAATACAAGTTTTTTCTCTCTATTTTCATAATTGCTTGATCCCCATGTGTGAGTTTCACTATATAAAACAATGCCCTAAAGTAACTAAGCTTAGTTTTAATAAATCTCTGCAATTAATCTTAGAAGTATTCTGTCTGCTACTGTTAACTTAGACCAAATTATGTTAAGAATGTCTTCAAAGAACCTTATTAAGAGATAGAATTTTGTTAAGAGTTGTGGTATCATCTCTTGAATTGGTTATATTAAGCTGAACTTTAAGGTTGGTACACTTAATCTATATAATAGATACGCCTCCTTAATGAGAAACTTTCATTGACCTGAAACTCCATATTGACACTGTTAGTCTGATTCCATGATGGTTGATACTCAACTATGTTTGTAATATTGTAATCCTGTAAGAATGACTCATGTGTGTATTTGAATTGCATCTTTGGGAGTTCTACACTCACCCTTGTTTTAAAAAGAACTATGATAACCCTTCATGCTCATATCTGTACCTCCATTATCACTGAACCTCACTAAGCTTACATAAGTTAACTATGATTGACTTATGAACTTAAGGGAAACTGCGGATGTTATATGCCCTGCCAGAGTATAGTAGCATGTTTCAACTCTTGATGAGATTAGTATGAGTATGAGATTAAGAGCTTTTAGAAGAAAGTAATCATGTCATTTTCTTAGGATGAAGTTGACTTTTTATCTTGAATAAGCATCCTATTAGCACTCTTTAGAGATTCCAAGTGAAGTTGTTACTTAGCCATCTAATAGAAGTTAAGACCTAGTCTTTGGATAAACTCCTGATTAATTTAAATATATGCTGTTAAGATTTGTGATCATGATCAGGGACTTCTGTAAGCTTGAACCCTGTATCTTTCCTACTCTTTAAGTTACATGACCCAGTTGTTTAGGTTCGAAAGTGATCCACTGGTGTTCATTTCCTCTGTGCGCACTTGTGATTTGTTTCTTTGAGAATACCTAAACATGTCAAAAAATAATTACAGTATATCATATACTTGTGTTTGGATTGTGGCTACAAGGGTGTAATTGGTCTTCTTATACTCATGATTATATTCAGTATAGTTTTTGTGAGAAATGCGCATATCCCTATGTTATTGTTACTGTTGTATTTAAACTTACAATGTGTGCCTCATTGGCACTTAAAACTATAGGGAGGAGTAAGTGTGAGTGTTTAAGGGTATTTAGGAGTAAAGTGTACTTTGTGGTTAAAATACTCTCCCTGACGCAAGTACTGCTCGGGGTTCCTTATACCTTTGTGATCTTTGAAGTGTCAAAGATCCAAAGAGTGTCTTGGCCATGAATGAAATTTTACCTTAAGCCGTTATTCACTGACACTTTCTAATATCTTTAGGGTTAGCGTTAAATGAAAAAAAGGCTTCACTGTAAATTTCTTTACTCTTTTGACATTAAATTAGCTTTATTTGCATTCCTAATTAGCAATGCCTGTTACAGTTCTGTTTTGGGCCTTACATTGATATTTTTTATGTTTAAGTGTAAAGACCTGTAACATTTTCTCATTTTAAAATAATTCCCGAATGAGTTCCCGAGTTGTTTTACCGTGGGATTCTTTGAAACAGACCTGAATTGAGTAAAAAGTACCCCGAGACTTAAAGAATATAATTTTTCCAGAAAGTAGGTGTTATGCGACGCACTATGCGATCACACATGATGGATGCGGACCGCATAATAGTCGCATACCTAGGCAAAGTACTGCTCCATTTGAAGTCAACTATGCGGTACAGTATGCGATCGCATAATGTGTATGCGGACCGCACAATGGTCGCATACCTGGGCATTGTGTTTCGAATTTTGGCCCATCTTGAGGGCCATTATGCGGTCGATTATGCGGACCGCATGTCAGGAATGCGATCGCATTCCTGACCGCATTCTTGTGTCGGGCTTCTATTTTTCTAATTTTAAAACCCGACCCCAGTCCATTAAAAACACCCTCCCCTTCATTTTTAACTATTTTTCTGGGATATAGAGAGAGGAAAGAGTGGGTTCTAGAGAGAGAAAGTCCCAACTTCATCAAATTGGTCTTCCTTCATCACTCAAGCTTGGAACTAATCAAGTAGAACACAAATTTATTCACTCTAGGAGGTAATCTTCCACCCCATTAACCCTAAATATCCAGATCTTGTTAAAATGAAACATGGGTAGGATAGTTAATGAAGACGGGGTTAAGAACCTTGCATGCATGCACCCAATCTGCCGTAATCTAGTTAAGGAAAATAGGTGATGGTAATCTCTCACTAAAGAAGGGTTATCTAATCTAAAAAGAACACCTGGTGTTTGATAGAAAGCTCAAATGAGTTCAAAACATGTTCATGATTCCTAATTTTAAGTTTAAATGTGCCACATTATGAATTAGGTTGAAGGTGCAAGAAGGCCCGGTTATTTGAGGTAGAAATTAAGGAAAAATCCCGATTCGAGGTATGTATGGCTAACTTTAACCTTCGTAGAATCCTCTTGTGGGTTCCGGGTATTTGGTATGTGTGGCTTGTTTGGAAATATGTGAATTGATTGTTCAGACGTGTTGAGGCGTGAGATTCTATTCTCTGATTTTCCTGGTTGATTGTCATGCTATTGTGTTGTATGAAGTTGTGAAAGATGTTTGATGGGTAATGAAGGAAAGATTGATAATGTTCTCAAATGTGGGAATGTGTAAAATAGTTGGAATCCATGCGTGGAAAGTAATGAAAAAGAGTATTGTGAAATAATGTAACTGAATTGGACGATTGTGGAAACACCGTGTTCATGAAATTACTACTTGATGAGAGTTATGGTGCCTTAGGCCCAAATGCATAAATTGTTGATAGGAACTTGTATTCATTGAAGTGATGGTTCTTGTGATGTAATTGTTTGTGGTTGCTGTTATGAAATGTGATTGTCAGGTGGAATCGGGTTGCACGCCGCAACACAAAGCAATAAGCTTGATAAGGTGTGAGGCAATAAGGGTGGCCGAGGTAAAAAGGGTGGCTGAGGTAACAAGGGTGGCCGAGGTAATAAGGGTGGCCGAGGTAATAAGGACGGAATGTGATCATTATCACCATCGAAATGAAAAATCGGGGAAACTCTTGAATATGGAAATGTTGAAAAAGGGAAAAAGGAGAGATTGTGAAATTTGATGATTTGGTTGTTTTTTTCCACATGTATTGATTGATTAGTTCTATTACTGTTTCTTACTTGTGTGTTATTTGATTGTACTTGGGATGAAGTTTGTTCATACATACTAGTACTATTCCACAGTACTAACGTCCCTTTTATCGGGGGCGCTACATTTTCTTATGTAAATGTAGGTAGTTCTACAACAGGTAATTCATCCCACCGTTAGTAGTGCCTCCCCTCCTTTTCGTCAATTGTTCTGGTGAGCCCCACTTCCTCCCGGGGCCGGGTGTGCTCATGTCACCTTAATTTGAGTTTATGGTGTAGTGTAAGGTATAGCTGGGGCCTTGTTGCTGGCAAGTAATATATAAATCTTTTGTACTTGTAGAGGATCCATAGACACAATGTGGGGAAAGTATGTATATGTATTTTGGGTAGTAAGCGTACAATTTGGAATCGTGGTCCACGTTGTTAATGTTGTATGTATTTTGTAAGTATTTGGTATCATGTGTTAGTAATGATAAAAAGTAGAAGTGAATTCACGTTGGAAGTTTATGCTTAAGTTATAAATGGCTATTTTACTTGAACGATGTATATTGAAATCACGGGGTAACACGTGGGATTGGAAAGGCAAATCAGGTTCGCTTGACTGGGGTCACCCGGTTGAGTGCCGGTCGCGTTCCTCGATTTTGTGGCGTAACAAACTTGGTATCAGAGCCTAAGGTTTTAAAAGTGTCCTAGGATGTCTACGAGCCGTGTCTAGTAGAGCCCTTCTTATCGGTGTGTTGTCGACCACATCTATAATTAGGGTGCTACATGGACATTTAGGAAACAACCTTTTCATTGTTATTCCATATCGTGCGGTGAAGTGGAAAGTGAAAATATTCTCGTCTAAGTCGTGCTCTGTTCCAAAATTTTTCAGTAATGGCACCAAAGATGAGAGCTCGGCTCGGCTTAAGGCCGATGCCACCCCAAGTGTGGCTGTGAAATCTGTACCCGATGGTGCGGGTGAGAGCGAGTCCCCGACTTTGAATCCACCTGGCCTTTCTGTTCCAGACCAGAGTGTTCCTATTCCTGCTGCGGCAGAGGGTGCTGCAACCCCTCCCGTTGGTATTCCTGATCCTTCTTTGGTTCCAGCTTTAGGTCTCGGTACTTCTGATGGGGACCTCAGGGGAGCTATTCATATGTTGACCCAGTTACTGGCCGCTCAGGCCCAAGGATCTCATGCTACCCCTGCATCCTCTAGCGGACAGGGAGATTCCACCGGTTCCAGAGTCAACCAGTTTCTACGGATGGCCCCTCTAGAGTTCTCAGGTATTGATCTGGAGGCCGATCCGCAACACTTTCTAGATGATATGTGCAAGACGCTTCAGGTTATGAAGGCTACAGAGATAGAGGGAGTTGATTTATCCTCTTACAGGTTGAGGGGAGCGGCGTATTCATGGTTCGAGATGTGGGAGAATTCCCATGGGGAGGAATGTCCTCCGGCGAGATGGAATGAGTTCGTTGATGCTTTCATGGATCACTTCCTGCTTGCCGAGGCTATGGCCGCCCGTGCTACGGAGTTTGTCTCAAGCAGGTTAATATGAGTGTGTGGTAGTACCACATGGAGTTCCTGAGGTTGTCTAAGTACGCTCCTCAGTTGGTATCGACTATGGGTGTCAGAGTTCGAAGGTTTGTTTAGGGCCTCAGTCCTTTGGTTGTGAATGAAGCTGCTACAACTGCCTTGCACTCAAACATGAATTATGGTAAGATAGTGGGATTCGCCCAGGCCACTGAGGCTAGAAAATTGAAGATAAGGTCGGAGAGGGAGGGTATCAGCAGGGCCCGGTCAGCGGGCCACTTGGGGAGTTCAGTTGGATGAGGGAGACCAGTTCAGGGGAGAGGGCCATCAAGGCGATCCCAGTCTTATGCTCAGTCCTCATCAAGTGCATTGCCATTAGTGCACCATTATCAGCAGAGCAGTCGTTGGGGACCAGGATCATACAGTAGGAGACCCCATCAGTCCGGTCGTCCAAGAGGGAGGTTCAAGCAACAAAGGAGGGCTCCATTCCCTAAGTGTGGGAGGTTCCATACCGAGCCTTGTTACCTGGATATCCCGGTATTCTACGGGTGTGGGGTAAGAGGTAATATTTGGCGGGATTGCCGTGCGCCCAGTCAGGGCACGGGTAGTGATTTTGATCAGCCGTCCGGTTCTTCAGTCGCCGCATCTTCAGTACGTCCTCCAGCCCTAGCAGTGTGTGGTGCAGTTAGAGGTGGAGCTCGTGGTAGAGGTGGACGCAGCCGATTCTATGCTTTGAGTGGTCTCCAGAGTGCGAAGGCTTCTCCAGATGCTGTTACAGGTATTCTGGTTGTTCAAACCCTTGATTGTTATGCTCTTATTGATTGGGGTCCTCCTTGTCTTATGTTACCCGAACAGCTTCATGAGCTGTTCTCTATGTCGACTCCGGTTGGTGATTCCATTACAGCCACACGAGTCTATAGGAATTGTGTTGTCGCGGTGTGTGGTCGAGATACCATGACCGATCTTATCGAACTAGGGATGGTAGATTTCGATGTTATCATGGGAATGGATTGGCTGTACTCGTGCTTTGCTAAACTCGATTGCCGAACCAGAATTAGGAGACTAGAGTTCCCTAATGAGTCAGCTATTGAGTGGAAAGGGAATGGTGTGGTGCCAAAGGGTAGGTTTATTTCCTACCTTAAGGCCTCGAAGATGATTAAAAAGGGGTGTATTTATCATTTGGTCCGAGTTGCGGACACCACTTCGGAAGTTTCTGTCCCCAATCCGTCCCAGTCGTGAATGAGTTTCTTGAAGTATTTCCAGATGAGCTTCCAGGGATTCCGCCAGATAAAGAGATCAATTTCGGGATTGATGTATTTCCAGATACGCAGCCAATATCTATTCCTCCATACAGAATCGCGCCAATAGAGTTGAGGGAGTTAAAGGAGCAGTTGAAAGACTTATTAGAGAAGGGGTTCATTCGGCCGGGTGTGTCGCCGTGGGGCGCTCCGGTTCATTTCGTCAGGAAGAAGGATGGGTTGCTTCAGATGTGTATTGATTATCGACAGCTCAACAAAGTCACTATCAAAAACAAGTATCCATTGCCTCGAATAGATGATATGTTCGACCAATTGCGGGGTGCGAGGTTCTTCTCCAAAATTGATTTACGGTCGGGGTATCACCAGTTGAAGATCAGAGAGCAGGATATTCCTAAGACCGCCTTCAGAACTCGTTATGGCCATTTTGAATTTTTGGTAATGTCCTTTGGACTGACCAATGCTCCAGCGGCTTTCATGGATCTTATGAATCGGGTTTTCAAACCGTTTCTTGACTCCTTCGTGATTTTTTTTATTGATGACATCCTTGTCTACTCCCGAAGTCGGAAGGATCATGCTAATCACCTCAAGGCAGTTCTGCAGACTCTTCATCAGCACCAATTATATGCCAAGTTTTCAAAATGTGAATTTTGGTTGGAGTCAGTCACATTTTTGGGTCATGTTGTTTCCAGAGAATGGATTAAGGTTGATCCCCAGAAAATCACAGCGGTAAAGGATTGGCCTAGACCAACGACCCCGACAGAGATTCGCAGTTTCTTGGGTCTAGCTGGGTATTATCGGAGGTTTGTGAAAGGGTTTTCTACCCTCGCCTCCCCACTGACTAAATTGACTCAGAAGGAAACTAAGTTCCAATGGTCCGACGCTTGTGAGAAGATCTTTCAAGAATTGAAATCAAGATTGATTTCAGCACCGGTGTTAACTGTGCCAGAAGGCATGGAGGGATTTGTGGTTTATTGAGATGCTTCAAGGGTTGGTTTAGGTTGTGTGTTGATGAAACACGGGAAGGTTATATCCTATGCTTCCAAGCAACTCAAGAATCACGAGAAGAATTATCCGAAGCATGATTTAGAACTCGCGGCAGTTGTGTTTGCATTAAAACTCTGGCGGCATTATTTGTATGGGGTCTATGTGGACGTGTTCTCAGACCACCAGAGTTTCCAATATTTGTTCAAGAAGAAGGAGTTGAATTTAAGGCAGCGGTGATGGTTAGAATTTCTTAAGGATTATGATATGAACATTCTGTACCATCCGGGAAAAGAAAACGTAGTGGCCGACGCTCTGAGTCGGAAGTCCATGGGTAGTCTGGCTCATTTGGAGGAAGATTAGAGGCCGTTGGCTCGGGAGGTTTGTCAATTGGCTAGTCTGGGGGTCTGTCTCTCGACCTCAGACGAGGGAAAATTCATGGTGCATAATGGGGCAGAATCGTCACTTATAGAGGAAGTCAAGGAGAAGCAGTTTATTGATCCAGCATTGGCGCAGTTGAAAGAGACAATTTTGAATGGCAAGATTTCGGCATTTTCACTCAGAAGCGATGATGGTGTTTTGCGGTGCCAGGGAAGGCTATGTGTTCCTGATATGGATAATCTTTGGTAGAGGGTGATGGCAGAAACTCACAGTTCCAGGGATTCCGTGCACCCAGGTTCTACGAAAATGTATCACGATCTCCGGGAAATTTATTGGTGGAGCCGTATGAAGAGAGGTGTGGCGGACTTTGTATCTAAATGTCCGAATTGTCAGCAAGTGAAGGCCGAGCATCAAAGGCCTGGTGGGTTAACTCAGCTTATGGAAATTCCAATGTGTAAATAGGAAATGATCAACATGGATTTAGTGGTAGGGCTACCTCGCACTCAGCGTAAATTCGACTCGATTTGGGTGATAGTGGACCGACTCACGAAATCAGCTCGCTTCTTGCCGGTCAAGTCCACCGATACTGCAGAACAGTACGCTCAGTTGTATACCAAGGAACTAGTCAGGCTTCATGGTACTCCAGTTTCTATTATATCAGACCGAGGGGCCAGTTCACAGCTAATTTTTGGAGGAAATTTCAGCAAGTCTTGGGTACTCAGGTAAATCTCAGCACAACGTTCCACCCGCAGACTGATGGTCAGGCAGAGTGGTCTATTCAGACGGTTGAAGATATGTTACGGGCTTGTGTATTGGACTTCAAGGTAGTTGGGATGATCATTTACCGCTTATCAAATTTGCTTACAATAACAGCTTTCACGCTAGTATTCAGATGGCCCATTGAGGCATTGTACGGAAGGAGGTGTAGATCTCCGATTGGGTGGTTCGAGGTTGGTGAGGCAGAATTGTTAGGGCTGGATCTTGTGCACCAGGAATTGGAAAAAGTCAGAGTCATTCGAGAGAGGATGAAAACCGCTCAGAGCCGTCAAAAATCCTATGCGGACGTTCGTCGAAGAGAATTGGAATTCCAAGTTTATGATTGGGTATTCTTGAAAGTATCTCACATGAAGGGAGTAATGCGGTTTGGGAAGAAAGGGAAATTGATCCCAAGGTATGTCGGGCCATATCGGATTGCTCGGATAGGGCAAGTGGCTTATAGGTTGGAATTACCCCTTGAATTGTTTTTAGTGCACTCGGTGTTCCATGTGTCCATGTTGAAGAAAGTGGTTGGAGAAACATCAACCATCGTGCCAGTTGAGACTATTAAGGTTAATGAAGAATTATTGTATGAAGAGGTTCCGGTTGCTATTTTTGATAGACAAGTCCGTAGATTGAGGAACAAATAAATTGCTTCAGTTAAAGTATTATGGCGAAGTCAGCACATAGAGGAGGCCACGTGGGAGGCGGAAAATGAGATGAAAGAAAGATATCCCCACTTATTTGAACAAGTCTAGTGGTAATGTCAGAACACTCTCCCATAACTCTACTCTCGGTTCTGTGCAAAAGCACCCCATATTCCCCTAATTACCTTATTGTTGTAAATTTTCCAATGTGTGCTAAAATTGAATCCGCAGTTCTATTTGAGAAGTGTACAACCCTTAAGGTAAATGAAAGCTTTGCGGAACGTATGTGTAGGGCAAATGATTAATAGTAGTGTAGGTTGGTAATGATTAATTGAAATGAATATAGTATATTAAGGTGATTGGGTTGTATGGGACTCATTAAAACGACCAAGTTATGTGCATAAATGTGAATCATGTGCAAATTTGTGGTATGAGAAGAAAGAACTATGTGTAGTTGAAAAAATGATTGAGTAATTGCCAATTGTTGAAGTAACAACGTTGTGTGTGAGTTATTGGGTGATTAAAACTGAGTAATGGTGCTTGGAAATATGTTTCGGGGGCTCTCTGACAGGTAGATATGTCTAATTACAAAGGGAAATTTCATGTCACGCTNATTGATTTCCAAAACCCTCATTCGAGGACAAATGATTTTAAGAGGGGGGGAGGGGGAGGATGTAAAGACCCGTAACATTTTCTCGCTTTAGATAATTCCTGAATGAGTCCCGAGTTGTTTTACCGTGGGAATCTTTGAAACAAACCTGAACTGAGTAAAAAGTACCCCGTGACTTAAAAAATATAATTTTTCCAGAAAGTAGGTGTTATGCGACGCACTATACGATCGCACATCGTGTATGCAGACCACATAGTGGTCGCATACCTAGGCAGAGTACTGCCCCATTTGAAGTCAACTATGCGGTCCAGTATGCGATCGCATAACGTGTATGGGGACCGCACAATGGTCGCATACATGGGCAGTGTGTTTCGAATTTTGGCGCATCTTGAGGGCCATTATGCGGACCGCATGTCAGGAACCGCATTCTTGTGTCGCGCTTCTATTTTTCTAATTTTAAAACCCGACCCCAGTCCATTAAAAACACCTCTCCCCTTCATTTTAAACCAGTTTTTTGGGATATTAGAGAGAGGAAAGAGTGGGTTCTAGAGAGAGAAAGTTCCAACTTCATCAAATTGGTCTTCCTTCATCACTCAAGCTTGGAACTAATCAAGTAGAACACAAATTTCCTCACTCTAATAGGTAAGCTTTCACCCCATTAACCCTAAATTTCCAGATCTTGTCAAAATGAAACATGGGTAGGATAGTTCATGAAGACGGGGTTAAGAACCTTGCATGCATGCACCCAATCTGTCGTAATCTAGTTAAGGAAAATAGTTTGGGGTAATATCTCACTAAAGAAGGGTTATCTAATCTAAAAAGAACACCTAGTGTTTGATAGAAAGCTCAAATGAGTTCGAAACATGTTCATGATTCCTAATTTTAAGTTTAAATGTGCCGCATTATGAATTAGGTTGAAGGTGCTCGAAGGCCCGGTGATTTGAGGTAGAAATTAAGGAAAAATCCCGATTTGAGGTATGTATGGCTAACTTTAACCTTCATGGAATCCTCTTGTGGGTTCCGGGTATTTGGTATGCGTGCCTTGTTTGGAAATATATGAATTGATTGTTCAGACGTGTTGAGGCGTGACATTCTATTCTCTGATTTTCCTGGTTGATTGTCATGCTATTGTGCTGTATGAAGTTGTGAAAGATGTTTGATGGGTAATGAAGGAAAGATTGATAATGTGCTCAAATATGGGAATGTGTAAAATAGTTGGAAGCCATGCGTGGAAAGTAATGAAAAAGAGTATTGTGAAACAATGTAACTAAATTGGGCGATTATGGCAACACCGTGTTCATGAAATTACTACTTGATGAGAGTTATGGTGCCTTGGGCCCAAATGCATAAATTGTTGATATGAACTTTTATTCCTTGAAGTGATGATTCTTGTGATGTAATTGTTTGTGGTTGCTGTTATGAAATGTGATTGTCAGGTGGGAACGGGTTGCACGCCGCAACACAACGTAATAAGCTTGATAAGGTGTGAGGTAATAAGGGTGACCGAGGTAACAAGAGTGGCCGAGGTAACAAGGGTGGCCGAGGTAATAAGGATGAAATGTGATCGTTATCACCATCGAAAAGAAAAATCGGGGAAACTCTTGAATATGGAAATGTTGAAAAAGGGAAAAAGGAGAGATTGTTAAATTTGATGATTTGGTTGTTCTTTTCCACATGCATTGATTGATTAGTTCTATTATTGTTCCTTACTTGTGTGTTGTTTGATTATACTTGGGATGAAGTTTTTTCATACATACTAGTACTATTCCACAATACTAACGTCCCTTTTGTCGGGGGCGCTACATTTTTTTATATAAATGTAGCTGGTTCTACAGCAGGTAATTCAGCCCACCGTCAGTAGCGCCTCCTCTCCTTTCGGTCAGCTGTTCTGGTGAGCCCCACTTCCTCCCGGGGCCGCGTGTGACTCATGTCACCTTAATTTGAGTTTATGGTGTAGTGTAAGGTATAGCGGGGCCTTGTTGCCGGAAAGTAACATATAAATCTTTTGTACTTGTAGAGGCTCCGTAGACAGAATGTGGGGAAAGTATGTATATGTATTTTGGGTAGTAAGCGTACGGTTTGGAATCGTGGTCCACGTTGTTAATGTTTTATGTATTTTATAAGTATTTGGTATCATCTGTTAGTAATGATAAAAAGTAGAAGTGAATTCACGTTGGAAGTTTATGCTTAAGTTATAAATGGCTATTTTACTTGAACGATGTATATTGAAATCATGGGGTAACGCGTGGGATAGGAAAGGCAAATCTGGTTCGCTTGACTGGGATCACCCGGTTGAGTGTCGGTCGCGTCCCTCGATTTTGGGGCGTGACATTATGTATAATATTGGGCCATTTGTCTAATATTTTTCCTTTCTTTTTACACACGACCGAACTGGGCCGGTTGAGTTCTCAAGAACTCAAGCCCATGTTTTAGCCCTTGAGTTGCTTGTTGCCTGTTGGGCCTGACCTTCTTCAGGCCCAAACCAATGAGTCCAATTCCCTTCTTTATTGTTTTTTAAGCATGTTGTATTGCTATGTATATATAACACTAATGGTATTTAGTAAATATTTTCTTCTTTACTGATCTTTGTATTACTTTAGGAGACCTAGGAAAGCCTAAAATTATAGGTATGAAAATAAAATATGTAATCTCTTTAGTAGTTAAATAACTTTAATTTGTTAATTATTTCTATTATCCAGTGTTCACTCTCATCTGCACTAACCGTTTTTCATGAATTTTCTAAGTTCAAAACAGATTTGGAAAGGCAAGCAACTCTCTTTCTTTTAAAAGGCAAAAATAAAAGACAATTTCAAAGTAAGATTTCCTACAAACCAAACGAACAGTTGCAATCAAGATCCTTATACGGGTTTTCTACTAAATTTGAGCGCAAAATTTGAAATCAGTTTCTAAGGTATATCTAAACACATTTCTTTATAAGCCCTTATTTTTACACCAATAGCCGTATTATTTCAAACGTTATGTATTTTAAAGTTAACCGCACTTGACAAAAGTTAGCAAGTATAAGTATTATAAACACATTTTCAAAACTTTTTAATTACATAGGCATTTCAAGGAGGCTTTCTTTTCTAAATCCTATACTTTCTTCATAAGTATATATACTCCCCTCTTTCAAAATTATAAGTTTTAAAACCTAACATAAGATAAGCCATACACTTTTAAGCACTAGTTAAAGCAGAATACAAACATCTAATTTCTGAAACCTAGTCTAAGTCCTATGGCGATACCTTAGATAGATTTTAGGGGGTGCCTAATACCTTCCCCGTAGAAGAACAAGAGCCCTTACCCAAATCTCACTGGTTCACATACTAATAGGATAATTACTCAACAATTGAACAGGTACCCTAGTATACCTTTAAATATTAGGCGGCGACTCTCTTTTATCATAAACAACGAAACCACTAGTTGAATCTTGTCTTGACTCGTGCAAAATAGGGTGCGACATTTGTTATACCTTTACTTTTTTTTATTCTTATTCTTGATACTTTGCTTGTTACTTCATTGCTCCTTGGTATATAACTGTAACGACCTAGCCGGTTGTTCTGCGAGATTAGCCCCGTTTCCCCTATTTCCGCTTTATCGTATGCTTCTTATCCTATTGATGTTGTGTAGGGTCGGTTGATTCAGTTTCAGAGTGGTTGCGGTGAGAACAGAGACACTTAGTCTCTTAAATTAGCTTAATAGTTGAAAAAGTCAATTGGGAGTTGACTTATGAGTAAACGACTTCGGAATGTGGATTTTATGACTCAGATAGCTTCATTAGGTGATTTGGGAGTAAGGATTGTGTTCGGAATGAAGTTTTGATGTCAGGCGTAGAATTAGGCTTGAATTGGTGAAAGTTAGTTTTTGTTAATTTTTGGTCGGTACTGGAAAATAGGCTATCGGGGTCGGAATGGAATTCCGAAAGTTGGAATAGGTTCGTAATGTCATTTTGGATATGTATGCAAATTTTCAGGTCAATCGGATGTGTTTTGGTTGGTTTCGGCATCATTGGAGAAATTTAGAAGTTTTAAAGTTCATAGGCTTGAATTTGATGTAATTTTTGTGCTTTTGTGTTATTTTTGGTGTTTCGAAGGCTCGAATAAGTTTGAATGATGCTATGGGGTGTGTTGGTATGTTTGGTTGGTTCCCCGAGGGGCTTAGGATTGATTTCGGATGGTTAGCGGAGGTTTGGACTTTGGAAATTGCAGCAAAATAGCTGCTGGTGTTAATTTACTGGTATGGCCGCACCTGCGGATGGGGAGCCGCAGGTGCGATGGCCGCATGTGCGAAGAACCTTGCGTAGGTGTGAAAAGAGGCCAGGCTGGAGGAATCTGCAGGTGCGGAAAAGGACTCGCAGGTGCAAAGTTTGGACTGTTAGTGGGATTTCGTAGGTGCGCACCTGGGCCCGCAGGTGCGGAAAATGATCCGCAGGTGCGAATTAACTGGACAGAAAATATAAATAGGTGCCACCGCGAAATTTTGGCCATTTCTTATATTTTCGCATGCGGGTTGAGCTGGTTTGAGAGCAAATTGAAGGAGGAATTCGAGGGACTTCAGTGGAGGTAAGTTTCCTGGATTAAAATCTTGTTTCTATGTTATTTTGTGACGGATTAGGCTTGAAATTTAAGGAATTTAAAGTAGAAAGTTGGGAAAAATGGGAGGAAGTTTGGAAAATTCTTTTTGCGATTTGAGCGGGAAATTGTGGTCTGATTGTAGTGTTCTTGGTATGTGTATAATCGTGGGAGGATGAGTATTCTAGTGATGTAAATTTTATAGATTTCCGAGATGTGGGCTCGGGGCTCGGGTTTAGCTGAATTTCGAGAAATTTTGTATAAATTGATAATTTTCGGTTGGGTTTCGTTCCTTTAGTGTATATTGATTATGTTAATCTGGTTTTGGTTAGATTCGGAGATATCGGGAGCCGATTTGAGGAGCAAGAGCATCGCGCATTAGTATTGTGGCCCGGTATAGGTAAGTAATGGCTATAAATCTTGTCCTGAGGGTATGAAACCCTGGACTTCATATTTCTCACTGTTTCTAGAATGGCGCACATGTCAAATAACGAGAATGTGGCGCGCACTGATATTGGATTGGACTTGGTCCTCTCCGCGGCAACTATTGAGTTGCGTATTTTAGTCTAAATCATATATTAAATTGTGTTCTAAAAACTATTGCTATATTTGGGCTATAAGCCATGTTTGGGGCCTTGTGCCGACTTGTTTTGACCCCTTGGGGGGCTTTTTACTGTTATTTCTTCACTGTTGATTTATGATTTACACTCAGTCATGTTATGTTTAACTGATTTAGAAACTCAGCCTTATTTACATGGTTTTGAGATATAAAATGATGCTTTTGGGTCGAGTAACCCGTTTTACTGATACGCCCGAAGGGCTTTTGAGAGTTTCTGACTGAGTGAGGCCGAGGGACCGATTGTGAAGATATGATATGCCACGAGGTGGCTTGATATTAGCACTTGGGTTGAAGGAGCCCCTCCGGAATTTGTACAAACCCAGTGAGCGTAGGTACATACTAAGTGCGAGTGCCAAGTGCCGAGTGCCGAGTGACCAGTGACTGGGAGGCTACCCGAGGGGCTGACACTGAGTGGATGTGAGATGCTGAGTGATGTTCTGCCCGAGGGGCGATTTATGATTCATGTTCTATGCGAGGGGCTATTTATGACTTATTTCATTTTTCACTAAATTCTTCAATTATTTTATTTATGAAATTGTTGGAAAACACATTTTTCAAAGGATTTTTACTGAGGTTGGCTTTTAAGGCATGTTGATTTCATATATACATGTGTATATATTGTTGAAAAGAAAGGATGTGCATATTGTGAACTGATGATTTGATTTTTATGTGTTTGTTTCCTCTTAGACTTAATTTATTTTCATTACTACTAAGTTGGCGTAATCACATTACTCCCTGCACCCCTGTGTGTAGATACATGTCCTGATATCGAGCGTTAGCCGTCTATTTCGTGCGGAGCCGGAGTTCAGGACATAGAGGTAGCTGTCCAGCGTCCGCAACATCTCTGTTTTCCCTTCTTATGTTGTTACTTAGTTATTCGTTCGGAGGTTTTGTATAATAATAGTAGACTTTTTGGTATATTCCTTAGATTCTCATGACACGTTGACTCCGGATTTTGGGGATGGTTTAGACGGTTTAGCTGTTTACTTTGACTAATGGATACAGTAATTCTATATACTTTTATGAAATGTTGAAAATGGTTGGGATTTTTGGAAAGAAACTGTAATTATGTGATTATTGGCTAGCCTAGTTCCACGATAGGCGCCATCACCGCCGGTTTAGGATTTGGGGCCGTGACAAGTTGGTATCAAAGCCTAGGTTACATAGGACTCAACGGTCATGAGCAGGTTTAGTAGAGTCTTGCGGATTGGTACATAGACGTCTCTGCTTATCTTCGAGATGCTGCGGAACCCTTAGGAACAATCTCATTTTTCTTGAAATTCTGTCGTGCCATTTTGTTGATTCTGAAAATCTAAACTTCTGTTGTTTCCTTCTCTCATAGTTGGTGAGGACTCGCACAACCGATCAGGGTGATCAGCCACCAGCTAGACTAGCGAGAGGTCGAGGCCACAGTCGAGGCCATGGTAGAGGTAGGGGGCCAGCCCGTGCAGCAGCCAGGGCAGTTCCAGTGGATCCCCCTACTGTTCAGGATCAGATTCCCACCATAGATACTCCAGAGGGATAGGCACAGGCACCGGCAGTGCCTATTGTTATTCCAGGTCTTAAGGAGACCTTGGATCAGATCTTGACTGTGTGTACCACCCTTGCTCAGGAAGTTGCTGCTACTTCTCAGGCCGGGGGAGACAGTTAGACTCCAGTTGCCTGGACACCTGAGAAGGTTACTCAGGGCCATCAAACACTAGGGGCAGTTCCAGCCCAGCCGGTTGCTCCAGTTCGGGACTTCGTGGTTCCGGCTATGCCAGAGGACAAGCAGCGTAGACTGGAGAGGTTTAGTAGACTTCAGCCTCCGAAATTCAGTGGTGCTGAGGGCGAGGATGCCTAGGGTTTTCTGGATAAGTGTTAGAGGATACTATGCACTGCTAGGATTTTGGAGACCAGTGGGGTCTCATTTGCTACTTTTTAGTTTTCTGGTGCTGCTTTCACTTGGTGGGAGTCTTTTGAGAGGCGTAGGCTGTTGGTTCAACACCCCTCACCTGGCAGCAGTTCTCCACTATCTTCTTGGAGAAGTAGGTACCCCAGTCTCACAGGGAGGAGTAGCGCAGGCATTTTGAGCAGCTGCGTCAGGGGGAGCTATCAGTGATGCAATATGAGATGCGGCTTTCAGAGTTAGCTCGTCATGCCACCGAGTTGGTCCCTACTGATAGGGAGAGGATTATGAGGTTCGTGGATGGACTCACTTATCAGCTCCGCCTTTCTATGACCCGGGAGAGAGTATCAGTTGCTACATTCGAGCAGGTTGTTGATATTGCTCAAGATATTGAGTCGGTTCGCCGCCAGGAGTGGGAGAAGAGGGAGGCCAAGAAGACTCATGGATTGGGTGGTTCTAGTGGTGCTCCTTCTAGGGGGAAGTTTCAGCATGGTAGAGGTCGTTCATTCATGCCTCCTCAGTCAGTTCGCCCAGCCTATAGTTGTGCATCTTCGGGGCATGGTCCCTGCGGTTCTCAGACAGGCCGTTCTTCATTCGGTGCCCTCCGAGCCCAGAGTGCAACTCGAACACCACCAGTTCAGAGTCCCTCTATGCATGATTCTTCTAGTGGCCATTCTGGTGCCAAGGGTTTCTATTAGTCCTCGTCTTCAGCTCCAGGGAGTTTCTTTGAGTGCGGCGAGTTTGGGCACATGTAGAGGCAGTGTCCACGTTGTTCTGGTGGTTCTTCTCAATAGAGGGGCCAGCCCTCAGCTTCAGATGCAGTTACTTCACCACCCGCCTAGACAGCCAAGGGTGGTAGTCAGTCTGCTAGAGGCCGCCCTAGAGGGGGAGGTCGAGCAGGTAGAGGTCAGGCCCGTATGTTTGCATTTCCAGCTAGGCCAGATGCTATGGCCTCTGATGCAGTGATCGAAGGTATTGTCTCAATCTGTCGCAGAGATGCTTTGGCTTTATTTGACCCTAGTTCTACATATTCCAATGTTTCTTCATATTTTGCCCATTTTCTGGATATGTCCCATGAGTCTTTAATTACATCTGTTGGTGTGTCCACTCTGGAGGGTGATAATGTTGTTGTGGACCGTGTGTATCGGTCGTGTGTGATATCTATTGGGGGTCATGAGACTCGAGTGGACCTACTGTTAATCAACATGGTCGATTTTGATGTGATATTGGACATGGATTGGTTATCTCCGTGTTATGTTGTTCTTGATTATCACGCTAAGGCCGTGACATTACCTATTCCAGGGTGTCCGAGGGTTGAGTGGAAAGGTTCTTCTGAGTATATGCCTAGCAGGGTGATTTCCTACCTGAAGGCTCAACACATGGTTGAGAAGGGGTGTTCATCTTATCTGGCTTTTGTGAGGGATGTCAGTGGTGAGACTATCGCTATTGATTTGGTTCCTGTGGTCCGTGACTTTCCGGACGTGTTTCCTGCAGACCTGCCAGGCATGCCACCTGACAGGGACATTGATTTTGGTATTGACATGGTGCCAGGAACTCAGCCTATTTCTATTCCACCTTATCGTATGGCACCAATGGAGCTAAAGAAATTAAAGGAGAAGCTTCAGGAACTCCCAGATAAGGGGTTCATTCGGCCTAGTGTGTCACCTTGGGGTGCACCGGTGTTGTTCATGAAGAAGAAGGATGGTTCTATGCATATGTGTATTGATTATCGGCAGCTGAACAGGATTACGGTGAAGAACCAGTATCCCTTGCCTCCTATAGATGACATATTTGATCAGTTGCAGGGTGCCAGGGTATTTTCCAAAATTTACTTGCGTTCCGGCTATCATCAGTTGAAGATTCGGGGGCCAGACATTTCGAAGACTGATTTCAGGAATAGCTATGGTCATTATGAGTTTCTAGTTATGTCTTTCGGGCTGACCAATGCCCCACAACCCTTTATGCACTTGATGCACAGTGTATTCCATCCTTATCTGGACTCTTTCGTCATTGTGTTTATTGAAGATATCTTGGTGCATTCCCGATCTCGGGAAGATCATGAGCATCATTTGAGAGTTGTGCTTCAGATCTTGAGGGAGAAGAGATTGTATGCGAAATTTTTGAAGTGTGAGTTCTGGCTTGATTCAATAGCATTCTTGGGACACGTGGTGTCCAGTGAGGGTATTCAGCTTTATCCGAAGAAGATAGAGGCGGTGTAGAGCTGGCTTAGACCGTCATCAGCTACTGAGATTCGCAGTTTCCTTGGTTTGGCAGGGTACTATCGCCGTTCATAGAGGGATTTTCATCTATTGCAGCACCTATGACAAGACTGACCCAGAAGGGTGCTCAGTTCAGGTGGACTGAGGAGTGTGAGGAGAGCTTTCAGAAGCTCAAGTCAGCTTTGACTACAACTCCGGTATTGATTTTTCCTACGGGTTCAGGTTCTTATACAGTTTACTGTGATGCCTCGAGAGCTGGCCTTACAGCAGTTTTGATGCAGGACGGTAGGGTGATTGCCTACACGTCTAGACAGTTGAAGGTGCACGAGAAAATTATCCATTGCACAATTTTGAGTTAGCAGCCATTGTCCACGCCTTGAAGATTTGGCGTCATTATTTATATAGAGTACATTGTGAGATTTTCACTGATCACCGCAGTTTGCAGCATCTGCTTAAGCAGAAGGATCTGAATTTGCGTCAGAAGAGGTGGTTGGAGCTTCTCAAGGATTATGACCTCACTATTTTGTATCATCCGGGGAAGGCCAATGTAGTGGCCGATTCCCTGGGTCGTAGAGCGGAGAGTTTGGGGAATCTAGCCTACCTTCCAGTAGCAGAGCAGCCATTAGCACTTGATGTTCATGCTTTAGCGGGTCAGTTGGTGAGATTGGATCTATTAGAGCCTCCACGGGTATTGTCTTGTGTAGCCTCCAGGTCTTCTCTATATGATCAGATTAGAGCACGTCAGTATGATGATCCACACTTGCTCGTTCTTCAGGACAAGGTCCATCGCGGTGATGCCAGGGATGTGGTTATTGGTGGTGATGGGGTCATGAGGATTTAGAGCCGGATTTGCATGCCCAATGTGGATGGACTTCGAGATATAATTCTAGCTGAGGCCCATAGTTCGCGGTATTCCATCCATTCTGGTGTCGCAAAGATGTATCAGGATCTGAGGCAACATTATTGGTGGAGGAGGATGAAGAGGGATATTGTGGAGTTCGTGGCTCGGTGTCTCAACTGTCAGCAGGTCAAGCATGAGTACCAGAGACCGGGTGGATTGCTTCAGAGATTAGATATTCCGGAGTGGAAATAGGAGCAAATCACCATGGACTTCGTAGTTGGGCTCCCACGAACTACGAGGAGGTTTGATGCTATATGGGTTATTGTGGATTGGCTGACCAAGTCCGCGCACTTCATTCCTGTTGGTACTACTTATTCTTCGGAGCGGTTAGCTGATATTTATATTAGGGAGATTGTCCAATTGCATGGGGTTCCAGTTTCTATCATTTTTGACAGAGGTACTCAGTTCACATCTCAGTTTTGGAGGGCTGTGCAAAGGGAGTTAGGTACTCAGGTCGAGCTGAGCATAGCGTTTCATCCTCAGACCGACGGGCAGTCGGAGCGTACTATTCAGATTTTGGAGGATATGTTGCGTGCATGTGTCATTCATTTTGGGGGTTCATGGGACCAATTTATGCTACTCGCGGAGTTTGCATATAATAATAGTTATCAGTCGAGTATCCAGATGTCTCTGTATGAGGCTTTATATAGTAAGAGGTGCAGATCTCCGGTTGGTGGTTCGATCCAGGCGAGGCTAGGCTATTGGGAATAGACCTTGTTCAGGATGCGTTGGGTAAGGCAAAGTTGATTCAGGAGAGGCTTCGCACGGCGTAGTCTAGGCAGAAGAGTTATGCGGACCGGAAGGTCCGAGATGTGTCTTTCATGGTTGGGGAGAAGGTGCTGCTGAAGGTGTCACCCATGAAGGGTGTTATGAGGTTCGGGAAGAGGGGAAAGCTGAGTCCCAGATTCATTGGGCAGAGGATTGGGGAGGTGGCTTATAGACTTTCCGTGCCTCCCAACTTATCGAGTATTCATCTGATGTTCCATGTTTCAATGCTCCGGAAGTATGTTGGTGACCCGTCTCATGTTTTGGACTTCAGCACAGTTCAGCTCGAGGGTGATATATCATATGAAGTAGAGCCAGTGGTTATTTTGGGTCGTCAGGTCAGAAAGCTGAGGTCTAAGGATGTATCTTTAGTGAAGGTTCAGTGGAGAGGACAGCCGATGGAGGATGCCACCTGGGAGACCGGGCAGGAGATGCAGAGCAGATATCCTCAATTATTAGAGACTCCATGTATGTTTCTAGACCCGTTCAGGGACGAACGCTTATTTAAGAGGGGGAGGATATAACGACCCGGCCGGTCGTTCTGTGAGATTAGACCCGTTTCCCCCATTTCTGCTTTAACGTATGCTACTTAGCCTATTGATGTTGTGTTGGGTCGGTTGGTTCAGTTTCAGAGTGGGTGTGGTGAGAACAGACACTTAGTCTCTTAAATTAGCTTAATAGTTGAAAAAGTCAACCAGAAGTTGACTTATGGGTAAATGACCTCGGAAAGAGGATTTTATGGGTCGAATAGTTTTGTTAGGTGATTTGGGATTAGAAGTGTGTTCGGAATGACGATTTCTAGTCGGCTGTGGAAAATAAGCTACCGGAGTTGGAATGGATTTCCGAAAGTTGGAACAGGTTCGTAATCTCATTTTGGATATGTGTGCAAATTTTGAGGTCAATCGAATGTGTTTTTGTTGGTTTCGACATCATTCGCAAAATTTAGAAGTTATAAAGTTCATAGGCTTGAATTTGATGTAATTTTGGTGTTTTTGTGTTGTTTTTGGTGTTTCGAAGGCTCGACTAAGTTTGAATGATGCTATGGGGTGTGTTGGTATGTTTGGTTGGGCCTCGAGGGGCTCGGGATTGATTTCAGTTGGTTAGCGGAGGTTTGGACTTAGGAAATTGCAGCAAAATAGCTGGTGGTGTTAACTTACTGGTGTGACCGCACCTGCGGATGGGGAGCTAGGTGCGATGGCCGCAAGTGCGAAAAGAGGCCAGGCTGGAGGAATCCGTAGGTGTGAGGCATGGGTCGCACCTGCGAAGCCGCAGGTGCGGAAAAGGACTCGCAGGTGCGTAGTTTGGACTGTTAGTGGGATTTCGTAGGTGCATACCTGGGACCGCAGGTGCGGAAAATGGTCCGCAGGTACGGATTAACTGGACAGAAAATATAAATAGGTGCCTCCGCGAAATTTTGGCCATTTCTTCCATTGTTGCATGCGAGTTGAGCAGGTTTGAGAGCAAATTGATGGAGGAACTCGAGGGTCTTCAGTGGAGGTAAGTTTCCCGGATTAAAAAATCGTTTCTATGTTATTTTGTGACGGATTAGGCTTGAAATTTGAGGAATTTAAAGTAAAAAAGTTGGGAAAATTCTTTTGGTAATTTGAGGAGGCAATTATTGTCCGATTCTGGTGTTATTGGTATGTGTATAATCGTGGGAGGATGAGGATTCTAGTGATGTAAACTTTATAGAATTTCGGGACGTGGGTCCGGGGCTCGAGTTTTGCCGAATTTCGAGAAATTTTGTATAAATCGTTAGTTTCGATTGGGTTTCTTTTCTTTAGCGTATATTGATGATGTTAATCTGGTTTTGGTTATATTTGGAGTAATCGCGAGCCGATTTGAGGGGCAAGAGCATCACAAATTAGTATTGTGGCCCGGTAGAGGTAAGTAATGGCTATAAATCTTGTCCTGAGGGTATGAAACCCCAGACTTCATATTTCTCACTGTTTTTAGAATGGCGCACATGTCGGATGATGAGTATGTAGCGTGCACTGATTTTTGATTGGACTTTTTCCTCTCTGCGGCAACTATTGAGTTGCGTATTTTACTGTAAATAATATGTTAAATCGTGTTCTAAAAACTATTGCTATATTTGGGCTATAAGCCATGTTTGGGGCCTTGTGCCGACTTGTTTGGACCCCTTGGGGGCTTTTTACTGTTATTTCCTCACTGTTGATTTATGATTTACACTCAGTCATGTTATATTTAACTGATTTCGAAACTTAGCCTTATTTACACTGTTTTAGATATAAAATGATGCTTTTGGGTCGAGTACCCCATTTTTCTGATACGCCCGAGGGGCTTTTGAGAGTTTCTGACTGAGTGAGGTCGAGGGCCTGATTGTGAGGATATGATACGCCACGCGGTGGCTTGATATTAGCGCTTGGGCTGAAGGAGCCCCTCCGGAGTCTACACACACCCATAGTGAGCGCAGGTACCTACTGAGTGCGAGTGACGACTGCCGGGTGACGATTGACTGGGAGGCATGAGTGACAGTGAGGTTGCTGAGGGGCTGATACGAGTGGCTATGAGGTGCTAAGTGATGTTCTGCTCGAGGGGAGATTTATGATTCTTGTTCTGCCTGAGGGGCTATTTATGACTTATTTCATTTTTCACTAAATTCTTCAGTTATTTTTATTTCTGAAATTGTTGAAAACACATTTTTCAAGGGATTTTCAAAGAACCACATATGTATATATTGTTGAAAAGAAAGGTTGTGCATATTGTGAATTGATGATTTGATTTTTATGTGGTTCTTGCCGCTTAGACTTGATTTATTTTCATTACTACTGAGTTGGCGTACTCACATTACTCCCTGCACCCCTGTGTGCAGATACAGGTGCTGATACCGAGCGTTAACCGTCTATTCCGTGCGGAGCCGGAGTCCGGGACATAGAGGTAGCTGTTCAGCGTCCGCAACATCTCTGTTTTCCCTTCTTATATTGTACCTAGTTATTCGTTCGGAGGTTTTGTAGAATAATAGTAGACTTTTTGGTATATTCCTTAGATTCTCATGACATGTTGACTTTGGATTTTGGGGATGGTTTAGATTGTTTAGCTGTTTATTTTGCCTAATGGATTCAGTAATTCTATATACTTTTATGAAATGTTGAAAATGGTTGGGATTTTTGGAAAGAAATTGTAATTATGTGATTATTGGCTAGCCTAGTTCCACGATAGGCGCCATCACGGCCGGTTTAGGATTTGGGGTCGTGTCAATAACTGCACAAGTTTGTTGTAGGTGTCTTGTCTTAGCCTCGTCACTACCTCGTCGGGTTTAGGCTCGACACTTACTAAGTTGTTAGGTCGGTTGTACTCATACTATATTACTATAATTCTTTGCAGATCTAAATATTGGTACAAACGAAGTTTTGAGAGGTGCTTAGCAGATACAGGGCAGGTGATTCTAGGTAGAGCTGCATCTCGTTCGCATGCCTTGATTCATCTTCATATTTCTATTGTACTATTTCCATTTTTGTTTTGGAAAATGTAGTATTTATTTCAAAACTTTGTATGTAGAAAACTCTAACTCCACATCTTAGTATGCTTTGTGTTAGATATTTGTTTTTGATGTATATGTATATCTCTGAGTTGCTTTTACATTATGTTATTACTTTGGTGCTAGTGATTTTGTTACACTCTCATATTTATATTTTGTGTGTTGGCTTGCCTAGCAAGCGGTGTTAGGCGCCATCACGACTCTAATTAGTTAGGATTTTGGGTCGTGCCAAGTTGGTATCTGAGCCCTAGGTTGTATAGGTCTCACGAGTCATATGCAAGCTTAGTAGAGTCTTGAGGATCGGCACGACAATGTCTGTACTTATCTTCTAAAGGCTGCAAGATTTAGAAAACTTTACTTTCTTTCTTTATCTATTGTGCGACATTGTCTATCATTAAGTAGGAATCCTTTTTCTCTTATTTTCTCACAGATGGTGAGGACAGGTATTTCATCCGCAGCTGATTAGGAGCAAGAGCCCCAGATTGCAGCCACTATCAGGACTAGGGGTCGGGGTCGCGGTAAATTCAGTGATAGAGGCAGCGCTCAGTCTAGATCACACGCAGCGACACCCATTGTCGAGCCTTAGATAGAGTAGTTGAGGATATCCATGTTCTGACAGAGCTAGTTTGACTAGCTCACATCCTAGACGGGTTCATTCCTTTCATAGTGCTATCAGACGCCTTAGTCTGTATGATTGGCTTTATGGATAGTATGGAACATGCCGGTGTGTTTCGTATGGCACCAACCATTTCTCAAGCTGAGGGAGTAGCTCAGAATCCCTTTACTCGTACTCCAGAGCAGATGGCTCCTGGTTATTAACCCCTAGTAGTTCTACCAGTTAGGGTTGTTTAGCCTGTTGTTGCTATAAAGCTCAGGGCGACACCTGCTACGTCAACTGATGCACTAAAGAGGTTGGAAAATTCCACCAATTTCTTTCCCCCTCACTTTAGTGGTATAACTTCTGAGGACCCCCAAGATCTCTTGGACCGTTGCCATGAGATTTTGTGCGAAATGGGATATTAGAATCTAACAAAGTTACTTGTACAATATTTCAGATACATATTCAGCCAAGAGGTGGTGGCAGGTGTTTTTGGAGGGTAGGTCAGCGAGATCATCTCCTGCCACATGGGCTAAGTTCTCGCGGTTTTTCTTAGAGAAGTTCATTCCCTTCACCCAAAGAGAGGAGTTATGCAGCAATTTCGAGCGCTTTTAGCAGGGTAGAATGACCAATACTCTGTGTGAGACCAACTTTGGTGATTTATCATTCCATGAAGTTATCCTAATCCCTACTGAGAGGGAGAAGGTGTGGAGGTTCATTGATGGTCTTACTTATGGCATCAGACTCCAGATGGCCAGAGAGGCCAAGGATAAGATATCTTTCACTCGTGTAGTGGATATTGCAAGGAGGACCGAGCACATTAGAGGCGAGGATAAGGACCTGCAATAAGAGGCCCCATCATCTTGGAATATTTAGCGGTGCCTCGTTTCAAGGCAAGGGTTCTTTTGATAGAGGCCATCCTATTTGGCCAGTTCAGTTAGCTCTACAGGTCATCCATGATGTTTCAGGCAGCCACAGTACTTATAGATCTCATCCCTCACAGCTAGCAGATAGTGCACCTTTAGCTTCGATTAGTGTACCTTCGATAAAGAGTTATGAGGGTGGTTATTTAGTTTGACAGGGAACGTACTAGGGTCAGTAGTCATATCAGATAAGGGCTTGTTATACATGTGGTAGCATAGGACGTCATGAAGTTTTGCCCCAGGTCACGGAGCAGTATGCCACGTCAGGTACTCGTTCTATGGTTTTTGCACTTATGGCTCCACCACCCACACAGACAACTACAGGCAGGGGTTAAACATCCCAAGGTTGGAGCCAGTCAGCTAGAGGTGAGGTCCAATCAGTGAGAGGTTTTCCCAGAGGTGGAGGACAAGTTAGTGGAGGCTCAACGCCATTGTTATGCATTCCAGCTAGACCAGAGGTCGGGTCATCCAATGTAGTTATTACAGGTATTATCTCAGTCTATTATAGAGATGCTTCCATGTTGTTTGATCTAAGTTCTACATGTTCTTATGTGTCTTCATATTTTGCTTCGCATTTGAGTCTGCTTCATGATGCTCTTGATGTTCCTGTTTCTATGTCTACACAACTTGGAGATTATACAGTAGGTTATCGAGTGTACAAGTCTTGTGTTTTTACAATTAACAATTTTGTTACTGTAGTTGATCTCTTGTTGTTGAAAATGGTGGATTTTGAGGTCATACTTGGTATAGATTGGTTGTCCCCGTATCACGGTATCTTGGATTGTAATGCCAAGACTATGAATTTATCCATGCCGGGGTCGACTAGATAAGAGTGGAGAAGGACCCGAGGTCACTCCACTAGTAGGGTGGTTTTATATTTGAAGGCTAGACATATGGCCGAGAAGGGTTTTTTGGAATTTTTGGCTTATATCTGTGATTCTAGTGCGGAGATTTCTTGCATGGACTCGATACCAGTTATGAGTGAGTTTCCTGAGGCATTTTCTATAGATTTTTCGAGTAGTCCACCTAACAGGGATGTCAAATTTTTCATTGATTTGGTATCGGGCACTCATCCTTTTTCTATTCCATCATATTGTATGGGTCTAACTGAGTTGAAAGAGTTCACAGATCATATGCAAGATTTGGTTGACAAGGGATTCAGTAGACCTAGTGTTTCACCATGGGTTAGGCCAGTGTTTTTTGTTAAGGAAAAGGATGGCTCGATGAGAATGTGCATAGACTATCGGTAGTTAAACAAGGTCACTATTAAGAACAAGTATATGTTGCCAAGGATTGATGACTTATTTGACTAACTTTAGGGTACTAAGGTGTTTTTCAAGATATTTGAGATTTGGCTAACATCAGGTGAAGGTTAGGCATCACATGTCCCTAAGACAACTGTTAGGACTTGTTATTAGTCATTATGAGTTCTTGGTGATGTCATTTTGCTAAACTAATGCTCCAACAGTCTCATAGATTTGATGAACCGAGTATTCAAGCCTTATCTAGATTCCTTTGTGATTGTCTTTATTGATGATATTCTATTTTACTCTCACAGTTTGGAGGAGCAAAGCAGCACCTACAGATTGTACTTCAGACTTCGAAGGATCGTCAGCTATATGTCAAATTTTCCAAGTTTGAGTTCTCGTTATACTCGATTAAGTTTTTGGGTTATGTAGTTTCTTCCAAGGGTATCAAAGTAGATCTTAAGAAGAGTGAGGTATTTCATAAGTGGCTTATACCTACTTCAGCTATATAGATTCGGAGCTTCATGGGTTTGGCGGGGTATTATCGCCAATTCGTGGAGAGTTTTTCATCCATCTCATCCCCATTGACCATGTTGACCCAGAAGGGTGCTCTTGTTTAGATGGTCTGACGAGTGTGAGGTGAGATTTCAAAATCTCAAGACTACCTTGACTACGTCCCTAGTGTTGGTGCTTCCCACAGGTTCGCGATCTTACACTATGTATTGCGATGCATCACATATTGGACTTGGTGCGGAATTTATATAGGACGGTAGGGTAATTGTCTATGTATCTCATCAATTGAAGGTTCCTGAGGAGAATTACCTTGTGCATGATTTGGAGTGGGAATCCATTATTCATGTGCTCAAAATTTGAAGGCACTATCTATACGGCTTTCCATGTGAGGTGTATACCGACAATTGGAGTTTCCAACATCTGTTTAAGCAAAAAGACGTTAATTTGCGGTAGCAGAGATAGATAGAGTTGCTAAAAGATTGTGATATCAAAATATTATATCATCCTAGGAAGGCCAATATAGTGGTCAGTGCCTTGAGTAGGAAGGCGTAGAGCATAGGCAATTTGGCATTTTTACCGACAGTAAGGTTCTCGCTTGTGTTGTGGCAAAACCATTACTGTTGGAGAGTATCAGGCTTGCCAGTTTGATGATCCTCACTTGTTGGTGTTGAAAGACATAATGGAGAGGGGTGGTGCCAAGGAGGTCATGAATGGAGATCATAGTGTTATGCTGCTTCAAGAACGTATATGTGTTTCGAATATGAGAGAGTTGATCTTTGAGGAGGCTTACAATTCAAGATATCCTATGCACCCAAGTGTCACAAAGATGTATCGTATATTTAAGCAGCACCATTGGTGGTGAAAGATCAAGAAAGACACTGTTGAACATGTATATCGGTGTTTGAATTGTCAATAGGTGAAGTATGAACAACATAAACTAGCTAGGTTGAGTCAGAGATTGGTGATACCATAGTGGACATGCAAATACATAACTATGGACTTTGTGGTAGAATTAACACGGACATTGACGAAGTATGATGTTGTTTGGGTCATTGCAGACCTATTAGTCATAACACGAAAGTGATTTATGAGCGTCTCTGTACAACCAATCCAGGAAAAAGAGTTTTTTGGACCAACATGTTAAAGATGTGGCTTACATGGAAGGTGATAAGGTTCTTCTCCGAGTGTTGCCTATGAAGGGCATGGTGGAATTTGGGAATAAGGGATGTTAGTAAACTGTATTTGTAAAATAATTCTGGAGAAGATAAAATAACATATAAATAGAATGTAAACGAAACAGAATTTAATCTGAGCCCACTGAATTCATAGTGTTTCCTTAAGGAATTTAATCCCCTCCTAGTACACAAGGTTGTAGATTATTTCCTCCCAGGATAGAATGAATTACACACTGGTGTAGCGATACTTCAAAACCCAATGCTTCAACAAACACAAAGTTTGGTAGCAAATCACACTTACTGTTGCTTTCTTTGTAGTTAAAACAATGCAGAAGAAAGGAGGAGAACTCATAAATTCGTATGGAAAATCTAAGAGAATGGACTGCTATTTATAGCCAATGTTGATATAAAATTGAAGAGGTGCAACACTTCAAAAGGGTTGTTTACGTAAAATGGCCATAACATAAATGGTTATTTACGCAACAGTAAACCGGGAATTCAAGAGGCAGAAAACTTTACAAAACCAGAAAACGAAAAACGAATAATGGATAACGGAAAGAATGTTTAATATTCTATTGGATTTAATATTAGTATTCCGTTGGATTTAATATTAATTTTTCCTTTACAAAAAAATAGATATTTAATAATATTTCTATTAATATTTACTATTAACAAATAAATTTGGTCCAAAAAATCAATCAATCAATCAATCATTGGACCAAATCCAAATCTAAATCCAAATCCAAATCCGAAGCCGAGCCGAGCGAGCGACGATGACGACAACGCGAGGCTTGCCTTCTTCTTAAATCTTTAAGAGTTAGAAGAAGAGAAATTGTATATAAATCCATCAAAAACCTTTTCCTCTTCCAATATGGGACAATGTCCCTTTGTCAAGGAGGGAGCCTCAAATATTTTATTTTTCCTCCATTTCCCATTCACCCTCTTTTAAGCTACATTTAATCTTGAAAACCCAACAATCCCCCACATGAATGGGGAAGGGATATATCACCGAAATATGCATGAAAAAATGTATGATTCGCAAGCATGAATTAATTACATCTGGATATGTAAGTTTCCCTTTGAACTTTCCGTAGTGAATTTATGTCGGATATACTCGGTCAATCGGTAGATCTGATCTTTGAACCGTCGAACTTTGTTGTATACCTATACAATCATAAGTCACACAATCAACCCTTAACCTTCATTGATTCTTATTGTTTTGTTCGTTTCAGCCATGAACACCGCCTGGTTTCATAAGTGCATAGAGAATTGGCCTTACAAAATTCTCCTTGAAGCGGATAACACTTCACACTTACATAGGTGATTCCTAAACGTGTCACCCCGTAGATACACTATTTGATATACCCCGTATAGAATTTAGAAATCATTAAAAAGCCTTAATGCTTTGTACTGAACATTGTCTCATTACGAGAATGGACCAAACTTTTAGTTGACAATGTTGAACCGTCATTAATGACTTTGTTTGATCTCCTTGAACCTACATCTTGGGATTTCCAGTGTTCTAGGTAGAGTTACCGCCACAATGACTTGTTCTCGGCCATAGTCCCATTCCCCTCGATGATTTCTCAGCTATCTCTCTATTTAGGCCTTTTGTAAGTGGATTCAACACATTATCGTTTGACTTTACATAGTCAATCATAATAATTCCTCTAGAGAGTAATTTCCTAACAGTTTTATGCCTTCGTCATATATGATGAGATTTACCGTTATACATAACGCTCGAGCCCCTTCCAATTTTTGCTTGACTATCACAATGTATGCATATTGGTGCCAACAGTTTGGGCCAAAATGGAATGTCTTCCATGAAATTCCCGAGCCATTCAGCTTGTTCACCGGCTTTATCTAAGGCTATGAGCTCAGCCTCCATTATAGAGCGGGACATACAAGTTTGTTTGGACGACTTCCAAGATACCGCTCCTCCACCAATAGTGAATACATTAGAATCGGTTGAACCGGTGATCCAATTTACATCACAGTATCCCTCAATAACTATAGGATATTTACTGTAGTGCAAAGAAAGTCCTAAGTATGTTCTAAATATCCCAAAACTCATTTCATTGCCATCCAATGAGATTGACCTGGATTGCTTGTATATCGACTCAATTCACTTATAGCACAAGCTATATCTGGTCGTGTACAATTCATAATATACGTTAAGCATCCCAACAACGAGCATAATCCAATTGTGATATGCTTTTTCAATTGGGGTCTTTGCAACTTTAGACCCTAAGTTCTTGAACTTTTTCAAGTACTATCTTAATATAATGAGATTGTGACAATTCCAGACATTGAGGAGTCTTATGGATCTTAATCTCGAAAATTAAATCAGTAACTTCCAAGTCCTTCATATCAAAGTTGCTAGTTAGTATATGCTTAGTCACATTTATGTTGGCAATGCCATTACTCATTATCAGCGTATCATCCGCATATAAGCAAACAATGACTATGTGGTTTGGAACATTTTTAATGCACACACATTTATCACATTCATTTATCTTAAAACCATTTGACAATATTGTTTGGTCATATTTCGCATGCCACTGTTTGGGTGCTTGTTTTAGTCCGTAAAGGGACTTACCAAGTCTACATACCTTCTTTTCTTTACATGGAACCACAAACCCTTCAGGTTGTTTTATGTATATTTCTTCGTCCAAATCTCCATTTAAGAAGGCCATCTTAACGCCCATTTAATGAATTTCAAGGTCATAAACTGCAGCTAATGTTACTAACGTTCGTATGGATGTAATTCTTATAACTGGAGAGTATGTATCAAAATAGTCTAGACTTCTCGTTGTCTATACCCTTTGACTACAAATCTTGCCTTATATTTATCAATAGTTCCATCATCTTTCATTTTTCTCTTAAAAATCGATTTAGAACCCAACGATTTATTTCCAGGAGGAAGATGAACCAATTCCCATGTATGATTGTTCAATATGGATTCTATTTCACTGTTGACTGCCTCTTTCCAAAATAATGATTCCGAAGAAGACATAGCTTCTTTAAATGTTCGAGGCTCATTTTCTAATAAAAAAGTCAAAAAATCTGGTCCAAATGAGGTAGACATTCTTTGACGTTTACTACGTCTTGGATCCTCCAATTAAATGTACTTTCTTTTGTTTCTTCTCGAAGTCGTTTAGATCCTTCACCAATTGACTCACATTCCTTTTTATATGAATATATATTTTCAAAGAACTCAACATTATCTGATTTTATAAACATATTATTATGAATCTTGGGATTTTCTGATTTATGAACCTGAAATCGATATTGTCATGGCCCCAAATCTAAACTAGTCGTGATGGCGCCTATCGTGGGACTAGGCCAGCCAAATTAAAACTCAAAACGTACAACATATTTCATTTATATCATTATTAAACTGATAATCCATAAAGGTTTCATTTAATCATTTTTAAACGCATACAACTACACCGAAGTTAAATACAACCCCCAAGATCCCGAAGTCACTGGTCATGAGCATCTACAGAAAATACAAAACTCTGGAAAATAAACTCTATAGTAGTAAGCAGGAGATAGAGCATGACCGTGGAGGCGTGCAACTACCTCACAAAATCTCCGAGAAGTCTCTGGAACAGATACACAGCTCACTCTGCCCAACACTTGGATCTGGACACAAGGTGCAGGGAGTAATATGAGTACGCCAACTCAGTAGGAATGAAAATAAATCAGGTCTGAGCAGTAAGAAACACATAAAGTCAAATAATCATTTCACAATAAGCATAGTCTTTCTTTCCAACAGTGAATACGTTAAATCATCACACTTAAAAAGCCACTTTCAGTAAAATCCTTTGAAAAGTGTAATTTCAAACAATTACAGAAAAATGTCCAAGAAGTTTAGTGAAAAAATGAAGTAAATCATAAGTATCCACTCGGGCTAAAACATGAATAAGAAACTGCCCCTCGGGCGTAACATCACTCCGAATCAGCCCCTCAGGCATACATCATAGTCACTCATAATCAACCCCTCGGGCAACCTCACAGTCACTCATAATCATCCCCTCGGGCAACCTTACAGTCACTCATACCTCCTAATCACTCGTTGCTCGGCACTCGGCATTCGCACTTAGTAGGTACCTGCGCTCACTGAGGGTTTGTACAGACTCCAAAGGGACTCCTTAAGCCCAAGCGCTAATATCAAGCCACCTCGTGGCATATCATATCCTCACAATCAGGCCCTCAACCTCACTCAGTCAATAACTCTCAAAAGCCCCTCGGGTTATCAGTAGAACGGGGTACTCGACCCAAAAACATCATTTTATATCTCAAAATAGTGTAAATAAGGCCTAGTTTCGAAATCAGTTAAACATAATATGACTGTGTGTAAATCATAAGTCAACACAGTGAGGAAATAGCAGTAAAAACCCCCAAGGGGTCCAAACAAGTCGGCACAAGGCCCCAAACATGGCTTACAGCCCAAATATAACAATAGTCTTAAAGCACGATTTAACATATGATTTAAAAGTGAAAATACGCAACTCAATGGTAGCCACGGGAAGGACCAAGTCCAAATCCAAAAATCAATTCACGGCACGCACTCGTCATCCGGCATGTGCGCCACTCCAAAAATAGTGAGAAAATACGAAGTCCGGGGTTTCATACCCTCAGGACAAGATTTACAGTCATTACTTATCTCAAACTGGCCCAAATACTAATCCGCAATGCTCTTGCCTCTCAAATCGGCTCCCGATTTCTCCGAATCTAACTATAACCAGATTAATATCATCAATATACGCTAAAGGAACAAGGACCACTCAAAAATTATCATAATTAGGCACAATTACCGAAATTGGCCGAACCCGCCCCTGGGGCCCACGTCTTGGAATTCTATAAAAATTGCATCACAAGAATCCTTATCCTTTCCAGAGTCTATACATATAAAATGCATCAAAATCCGACCACAATTGACCCCTAAATTCCTTAATTATAAGCCTCAATTTCCCAAGACCTAAACCCCCAATTTATACCATTAAATCCCACTAAATCCAAGCCTAATCCGTCAAATAACAACATAGAATCGAGTTTTTAGTCCAAGAAACTTACCTCCACGGAAGATCCTCGAAATCCCTCTTGAACTTGCTCCCAAAAGCCTCAGCCCGCATGCACAATATGATGAAAGTGCCAAAAATTCGCGAAGGCTGGTATTTATACTAACTGCCCAGTGGTTCCGCACCTGCGGCCACTTACATGCACCTGTAGACCCGCACCTGCGGTCCCAGGTGTGCACCTGTGGAAAACACTAGAAGGCCCAGTCTCCGCACCTGCGCTCAAACTTCCGCATCTGCAGCTTCGCAGGTGCGGTAAAAACCTCGCACCTACGGAACTCCTCTAACCAACCAAAATCCGGACCTGCGATGAGCCGTTCGCTTCTGCGGTCCTGCACTTGCGGTACCCTATCCGCAGGTGCGTTAACACCAGCACCAGCAACATCAATTTCTATTTTCCAGCCTAAAATCGCCCGATGGCTATCCGAAATCAACCCGAGCCCCTCAAGACCCATACCAAACATGCCAACACATCCCATAACCTTATTCCAACTTAGTCGAGCCTTCGAAACACCAAAAACAATGCAAAAATATCAAATTCACCTCGAATTCAAGCCTATGAACTTTGAAACATCTAAATTCCACCAAGGATGCCGAAACTATCCAAAACACTTTCGATTGACATGAAAATTTGCACACATATCCAAAATGACACTACGAACCTGCTCCAACTTCCGGAATTCCATTCCAACCCCTGTAGCCTATCTTCCACTGTCGACTGGAAATCACCAAAAACTAATTTCCGCCAATTCAAGCCCAATTCTACACCGTACATCAAAAACACATTCCGAACACACTCCTAAGTCCTAAATCACCTAACGAAGCTATCCGAATCATAAAATTTACATTCCGAGGTCTTTTACCAATAAGTCAACTTCCGGTTGACTTTCCCAACTATTGAACCAAGTTAAGAGACAGTGTCTCATTTCTCTCCAATAAAAATTGCTCCGGACCCGAGCCAACGAATCTAACACAATGTAATGAAGCTGAACCGCATATAATGAAGCAGAAATGGGGGAAATAGGGCTATTACTCTCGGAACGACCGGTCGGGTGGTTACATCCTCCCCCACTTAAACATACGTTCGTCCTCGAACGTGCCAAGAGTTGTTCTCCAACGCCTTCAAACTACCGCGTAGCCTATCATGTACATACTCGGGGGTGATCCCACGTCACCCTATCCCATATAGGTCCAATAGCACAACACAATTGAAATTTTGAAATCCAATCCTGACCTATAAACCTTAGAACCAAATTCCCACCTCTGAAATAATTTACAAGATCAAAATTCCACAACTATAAACTGAACAAGTCTGAACACGCTGTATCAAGCCATATTTGTAACCCAAGATGTAATCACATACTATACCGCATGGCTCAAACACCCATAGCGATAACTCCTAATCACAATAACTGCACAAAATAACCCAATACCGGTACATATCCTCTTATCAAGCAATGCCTCGCTCTAACACTTCCATATAACGCCGATGATGAAAGAAACACATAGGAATTAGAAACTATTCGTCCGATCAGCATCAATATCCTCACAAATATACTGCAACTAGATCCGGAAGTACCCATTCTAGGTCCGACGACCTCGTCTCATCTACCACAAACACTCTAGCAACATGACGCATCAATGCAATCCAACCCATAACCTGTGCAACTCGTGCACCCAATAGCAACATCTCACGACTCAAAACATAGAAAAAGATTCACACAGGAGGGCTATCCTGCCATTAACAATTACCATCACAACCCCATGCTAAAAGCCTGGCACATATCGTAAAACCAAAACACGCGAATCCGACACCAATGATCATACCTCTACTTAACGCCTCTACAAAGCGTGATCCCATCCAAACGCTGGTCCACATGACATACTCCAAGCCACCTTGCTCAAAATCAATAACCATGCAAAATTTAAACATCAAGTACTCAAGGTGCATTTCCATAACCATGGGAGAAACCGGACGATACCATGCCACATGAATCAGAAAGTACATAACTAATACGTCTCAATCTCGCAATACCCAATTACTTACCTTACTCAAATCTAGCTATAAAGCCCTATTAGAACCACACCATATGTGCATGTAACCAATGATCACAACTCCTCGCAACACCGAAGGGTAACTCATACATCACTCCAGAACACAAATAAACTCAATGACCATCAAATGATACATCCCTCAATAATAGAAATTCGGAGTCACCAATTCCGACCCGGTGTAGAACACACACTCATACTTGCCTACCAATAACCCTAAATCAACTCTGGTCACCCACAAAGATAGATAACTCACCGAAAGTTCACAATGACTGAACCATGGTACATCCTAACATCTGACTAGCTTTTCTCGCACCTTCACAGTTCACTGCCACAAAATAACCTGTTTATGAGAACTCTCAATCTCGAAGTCACGAAGCGCACCAATTACTATATCTGATCTTAACTCCACCGCTCAAATACATAACACATCCCTAATACTCAATCATTCCACGAGGATACCCCTATAATTCTTCTGTGTCACCAAGAAACCTTGAATATCAACAGTCGATCCAACAAGAGAGCGTCGCAATACCAATGAATCACCCTAAACTCCACACATTGACTCTTCAGAAATATATACCCTCATCAAGCCACCCAACAATGCTATCATCTACCTAGTCATCTGAAACTGCAAATGGTGCCTAAGAATTTTTGACCTTCTTTCCAGAACTAAACTGTGACCTCACACATGCAAATCTCACTCTACATGAAATACCGCATACACCATGCCATCCTATGATAAATATGAGAACTTCATAATCCCTTTTCGAGCCACAAGCAACTATGCACCCAACTGGTCAAGAAATTCCCATTTGATCATATTTAGAAGCAAAATCCCTATACATCACCTGCACCTCATGCCAGTAGAAAATAAGCATCTCTAACCGTGGTAGAAACCATTAGGAACTATCTGAATCCCATTTGTACAACACCAAACCATTAGGACTGAATCCTTCTAACTCAACCAAGCTACGCAGGTCACCAAAACCCAAGAGCATTGCTATGAAACACCTGTAAGAACTCATTACCTCATCAACACCCAAAGAACTAATCGTATCCCTTACCATGCCGATCCGACGTACTACCAAGTTGTCCTATTTATCCAAGTTCATTCTGACTTACCTGTGAATTGGTACTTCTCCTTGCCATAATACCGCAATTCTCAACCCAGACTCAGCACGCAAGACCCAAGCATAACACCATACCTTTTAAGGCTCGTAAGCCGCTGAATACTCTCTCAAATATCGCCAAAAGTACAGCCTTCAAAATACTTACCCTGAAAAACTTCCTGCGAATATAAAGCCATTACCTTCACTTTCCTGATACTGATATATAGAATCCATGATAATGTAGAAATGTCACACGCGTTGGCATCCTCCAACGTAAACCTCAGTTCTAGCCAAATACACAACTTGAAGATCTTCAATTGTTACGTATAACCTTGAATCTGTCAGAACCATTCTCGAGAGTCATCCACTCTACGCAAATCTCTCATCCACTCTACGCAAATCTCAATTGCACTAATTAAGCAGACAAGACGTCTTGGCCCCATTGGCGCACCAACATACTAGGAAGGTAATTCACACACTTGAAGCAACAAGAAAATTCATACACTGTACCCACTACACATTTTACAATTACAACTCAATCATTCAATGGAACTCACCTACCCATAGAGTACATTACAACCTGTATAAAAGAATTTCCATTACTCGAGTCATTCCCAGATTCCACCTCTGCACGTCATGAATGATCCACCAATATACATCGAACTGAAACCAATACAACACATACTTGCGCAATCAACTTATCATTAACAGCCTCCCCCACTTGGCTCAAAGCCCACGATCAAAACACACAATAACTCACAATGACCACACGCTAACACCACCGTCATACTGTGAACAACTAATTTTTTATCACACCCAAATTCTATATTATTTTGGTGTAAATATTTATTTTAGGTCTAATCTTAATATTTTAAATTTTTTATCTTACTCTTAATAGGTTTTATTTAAGAAAATTAAAAACTACAAAAATACTCACAATCTTAGAATATAAGATTTGTTCNATATATATATATATATATATATATATATATATATATATATATAAAAAATACTAAAAAAATAAAAAATAATATATAATAATAATAATAATAATAACAACAACAACAACAATAATAATAATAATAATAATAATAACAAAAACAACAACAACAACAACAACAACAACAACAACAACAACAACAACAATAATAATAATAATAAT
>ML392592.1:723-46462 GCA_005239525.1 Nicotiana knightiana | reverse complement strand
TTTCCCACCATTTCCCAATTCACACTCTTAGACTTTTAAGCCCAATGCTTAAAGTCCAACACATTTTTCCTCTTGAAACCTGATATTAGTATTTTCCTTCGACAACTTACCACCAGCGAAGGGAAATTCAGAAATAGATTTATCTTTAGCTCTCTAACTCTTAGAAACTTATAAATGGAAGAAAAAGCTAAATCCTAGGACAAGTTGCAATTCGTTTCCTAGGACAAGTTTTTGTGAACATCACTGACAAATTAAATGAGCAAGCAACACATGCAATTCCTAATTTTCCATTCCCCTATATCAGTAATGATAAAGTACATAAAGAGTAACTGAAGTATCTCCATCATTACTTCCCTCAAGGATCAACAATGGCATTATTCAAAACTGAAGCCACTTCTACCACCACCTAGCCATATGACCTCCTTTCGGAATGTAAAAAGTTTAGGAAATTCAAGAGTACTATTCCAAATGCCAAACCATTTGGCCTATTATTGGACTTGGAATGGTATATTCTGCATGCCCTGTACAATATTGAATAGGTAACTCTGGTTGATCCACTCATATCATATGAGCTTCACATATGAATAAAGGTCTTGGTTTTAACTTAAATGCATTTTGTTGTTAAGACTTCAAGATATAAGATGCATTTTTTGTATAATCAGCTTAATATTAGAATATATGATTCGTAAGTGACTAAAATGATAAGTGGCTCAAATATTTCATATTTTGAAAAATTGAATTTCCTAATGTTACCAGCTCTAGTGTCATGTTTATGATCGAGAATGGTGCCTCTCACTATTCACATGCGTTGCTACTGATATCCTACAAAATGCTATCAATCCTATAAGTGGTTGGATCCTCTTTTAGAGCTGTCTTTTATTGCAGGATAATCGATGTACGGATTGAGAGCTTCCACTAACTCAAAGGCTGAAAGAGTGGAGGGGCGAGAAAAGGAAGACAAGCCAAGTGTAATTCAGGTGGTCATTCATATATACTACATAGGGACGGCAATGCGGCGGGGCGGGGCGGGGCGGGTGCGGGTGCGGGTGCGGCGGGTTTGGCAAAACCCACAAAAATTTCAACCCGCCCCGCTTTAAAAAATGTAATGATTGTTGTTTCTATGGTTAACATAGAATAATGGGATTTGTACAATGATACAAAATAAAAGATTGTCTTGTCATTATACGTAGAAAAAAAAACTTTAAAAAATCCAAGTTAGATTAATTTCATAATTTACAAATCATGCCTTAGGATCATTGGAATCAAAGCTCGTTGTTGCTTTCTGTCATGTGATGAAAGTTGTTCACATGATGGTCTTTGTTGAAGTTACGAGAAGATTTGCAATTTGCAATAGAGCTTTGAGGATTTGATCACATGTCAATTAAATAAATTGAATATGCATACTACAACAGGAGAATGAGAATAATAAAGCTAACTCCATAATAATTAAGTAGTTAAAATAGTTTTTTCTAATAACAAAAAGGGCTCTCGGGTTTTTTATTAATCTCTGTGATCTGATCCAAATAACTTAATAATAATCTTGAAATAATAGTTGTTCAATATATATAATGATTGACAAAAGTCTTATCTTGAAATTGTAGTTGAAATGATTGTTTTGTTTCAAAAAAGCTAAAATTCAAAGTTGCCCCATATTGAACACGCATTAAACACGCGCCCCTGCCCCGCTTTAAAAATTTTAAAAATTATTTTAACCCGCCCCGCCTCGCACCCGCATAAGATTAAACCCGTCCCGCCACGCATCAAACTAAACCCGCCCCGCACCCGTCCCGCCCCATTGTCATCCCTAATCCTACAACAAAAGCTGTAACTTGATGAGAGACTTTAATTAACTCTATTGCTTATAAACGTCCCCAGGATCCAACCTTTCTATTGTGCGCCATTTATTAGATAGCAACATATTAATTAGGTCTCGAGAGAGTATGACCTTAATCTTTAGTCTCATCAGATTTAAATAGGAGTACAATACAAGATAGAGCAAGAGACTCCAAGAAAATAAACTAAATCATAAATATGAAAGTTTCCCTACAAATAGGCTAACTTCTACAACTCATAAGGGATAGCTTGCCAAGCTACACTAACATTTAATTTGCTTATAATCGCAAAAGTTTTTCTACAAAGGGGCTGGCTTCAACAACCCACAAGGGACGGCTTGCCAAGCTACACAACTCAGAAAATTTTTGTACTATAACCAACCTTAACTGTTATAACTCAAAAAACTTTCGTACTACAATAAGCTAACTTTCTTAAAGTATGCTTACTCTATTTTCATACATGGACTGGCCTTTCCATCCATTCGAAAGAAAGAACAAGAAGGAAATTTAGAAGGAACTCATATGTTATATATCACAAAGGTTACAAGATGATCGTACAACTACTACATGGCCTCCTTTATATAGGACTAGGAGGTTATTACAAGATAAACTTATATTATAAAATAGACCTATCTTACATGGAAAACTTACTACAAGTGGGTCTCTTTTTACATGTGAAGGACCTTAGTAAAGCAACTAAAAAAGCTCCTGAAAACATGTGAAAGTGGTGAAATATACAAGGTATAGCATGTGAAAGTATGTGGGAGCATGTGAAAGCATGTGAAAATAGGGTGCTGCATGTGACGAAACATGTGGAGACATGTGAAAGTGGGACCCAGATGATTTGGAAAGATGTGAAATTTTATCTTGGCATGGGTAGATGATTTTTTAGTGGTTTTTGGTAAGTAATGTGGGATTATGGCGGGATTTGCAGGGATTTAGATAATTATCTTCCATTAATTCTCTTGGTTTGTCTTCTACGCACCTTTTCAAAGATCTTGTGTAGTAATGCCTGTAACTTGACGATTCTTCTTCGCTGTGTTCCTTCTCCTTTGGATTGAGGAATGTGATCCACAACCTTAATCTGGAGATGTCTTGAGTGATATTTTCCCGGATAACTTCGTACGTGGTTTGATATTCCTTTGCTGCTTCTCGGACCCTTTCTCAGTGAGGATGAGTAATGGTATAATTCCAGCTTGCCCGATATTTTGGCCATATCTCTCTCGGGATGCACCTGTTTTGCTGGAAGATAATTCTCTGTGCTTCACTATATTCTTCTTCCATGGATAAAATGGACACGGGAAATTTTCACCAGAATGATGCCTCTTCTTCCGCCTGGACTTTTCCATTAATAATCTTCACTGGCCTATGGAACATGAACACCTTTGCTTTGTAGGAATCATTGAAATATTTTATCCCATATCTTCTAGTCTTGAACCATAGCAAAAATACTTTAAGAGCTGGTTCAATATTGTCAAAATCTTTGAAGACGTTGCACTTGAATTCCATGAAAATGTAGTACTGGTGGCATAGGTACCAGAAAAATCATAATAGTTCCTGTGAAAAATCCTTGGCTTGTGCTATGAATATATGGCAGAATGGATATTCTGGATTGACCCCATAAGGCTTGAGAATGGATCCTCCATGTTGACGGAAAACCTGGAGCTGTAATAAGTTCTTATTTCCATTATAATTGATGTATCAAAGGGATCCATAAGGTTGAACAACTCCGGTGGATGATCCGTTGTCTTCAATGAACTTGTTCCTGATACATTTGAAAGCATGAAGATGTGGCTGATTAGCTTTTGCTTTGACTTCGGCTTTGCTGGGGAAAATCTTTTTGAGAATTCTTCCGGTCGAGACAGAAAATCTGCGAGGATATTATCCTTTTCTTTCAGGTGCTTGACTTGAAACTTGTATGGAGAGAACCATTGTGCCCATCTAAGAATCTGATGATTGGCAATAATTTTTGCATTTATCTGGATCATCTTCGAAATGCCTTCATATCCATTTCTATCAGAAATTCTGTATGAATCAGGAAAAAAATGAATTTCTTGATTCCATTCTTCACTACAAGAATCTCCTTGAAGGTGGAGTGATACTGTTGCTCGGCATCTTTGAAATTTCCGCTGCCATATCCGCATATTTTCATCTGGCCATCTTTTTATTCAAATAGTACGGCAATCCAATATTCATTGCTGGCATTAGTTTGTAGTATCTTCTTACCTTCTGAAGGGATGTAGAGGGACTTGACTATTTTAGATATCTCCTTTATTTCCGTGACTGCTTAAACTTGTTTCTTTCCCCATGATGTAGCATTTTTCTTGAGAATCTCTGTGAGCAGAGAAATGTATGTAGAGATATTTGGGATGAAATTTCTTACATAATTTACTACACCCAAGAACTGTTGGATCTGCTTTGTTCTGAGGCTGGTATCTGGAAACTTGAGTAGTTCCTGGCATATATGTGGTCCTGGGCTGTATGCACCTTAGATAAAATGCATTCCGAGAAAATCAATCTCTTTTTGAGCAAAAACCATCTTTTTTGTTGAAATCATGATCACATACTATGTTACCAATGCCTCAAATTGACGAAGCAAGTTGACATGTTCCTCCAATGTATCACTAAATAACAGGATGTCATCAATGTAAACTAAAGAGGTATGAAGGATGGGCTGGAACAAATTTATCATGACTTTTTGGAACAAGGAGGGTGCAATTTTTAATCCGAAGGGCATGACTTTCTATTGGAAGTGATGATCGGGGATGCAAAATCCCGTTTTGGGTCTTTCTTCGGGGTGGATTCCCAATTGCCAAAATCCAGATTTTAAATCAAACTTGAAAAAATATTTGGCCTTGGCTAAGTGGGAGAAAAGAGTGAGTTTATTTGGGATAAGGAATTTATCATCTTGGAGGATGAGTGGATGGTAATTAATGACTAACCTGAGTTTTTCTCTTGTCTGCTCAGCTTTTTTGTTGACATAAAATGCTTCGCATGCCCATTGTGAATCTGATGGCTCTATTAGATCAAATTCTAAGAGTTCTTCGCATTCTTTCTTTGCAAGCTGAAGATGATTTGGATTCATGCCTGAATGACTAGCTTTTGTTGGATTGATGTTTTCATTCTTCTTGACAGGGAGCTTGATAAAAAACTCTTCGTTTTTCCATAACGGACTTTTTCCTTTCTTCATGAACTCCTTGTGGGATTCAACACATGAATGCTCAATGAGATTTTGCTCAACCTCTTTGATTTGTTCGTTGTTGGTGATTTGGAATAGCCTTGGAATTTCAAAATAAGGTTTGAATTTCTTCTTAAAGGTTATCCCGTTAGCCCTGATCTGGAGTTGATCTTTTCGTTGTCTGAAAATGTCGAATCTAACAATAAGATCTTTTCCTGGTACATCAGACCCTATCAACTTGGTTCTGTACTTCAATCCTGTATAGAACTCAATTATGACTGGGTGCTTTGTGATGACGGTGGTAGTCAGGATTTCATTTGACGCAGTGTTAAAATCCTTAAAGTGTGGCACCCATTGATCTTCAGAGAGAACAACATGATTTATGAGTGAACAAGCAGCTCCAGTATCAATGAAAGCAATAACTCGAGTTGGTTTATCCTATTTGGATGAATAAACCTTGAGCTCTACTTGAGGGATGACTACGAGAGCGTTGATTTCCTTATCTTCATTTCTTTTCTCTTTTTGTGCCTTGATACCTTTTTCAAACTCCGCGTCTCTCCCCTAAACTTACGTTTTTAACCAATTATTTCACAAGAGTGTTAAGAAAAGCTCGGGTGCCAAGAGAGAGTCACGACAGAACGGGTAAAGGCTTGTAACATGGTGATCAATTGAGAAATGTTTTAGGCTCAAGTAGGTTGACTAGGGATAACAACATTGGTGGGCCATGTAAAATTTCAAGTGGATCAAGGAGAGCCTACAATCACTTCTCTAGCCAAGCAAAACTTAAAATTCCACCTAGAAACACATTCGAGGCAAGTTCTAGACTATTCGTACGGGTACTTGGACTTGCAACAAAAACATCTCACCTCTCACGCAGCTGAATTGTTAAAAAGGTAGATTCGAGGGCCCACAATGACCATATTCAAGGTTGAAAATCACTATGGCTCGACTAAACCACTCAATGATTGCCTAAGTCAACACAAAAGTCACAAGGTCACTAACTAGAGCTATTTCTTTCCAAAAACCTTATTTTTAACCATAAGCATGTAGTTAAGTGTGTTGGTACCAAGTGAAGCATGTTTGACTCTTCGAGCTTGACTCAATTAGGTCTTTTTATTAATTATTACTACTATTCTTACCTAAACACAAAAAATGGACCCAATCCTTTAAGAAGGTTGTTACACCATCCATTATTGGGATGAGTCACCCGATTCACAAAAAGGTACCTTTGGAAAGAACCGTGGCATTAAGAAAACCAAAGGCTTATTGGTCACTAAAAACATAAAAAAATAAGTTACAAAATTAAAAAGAATCTACTAGATTAAACATAAACTAATAAGAAAACAGAATAAAGAAGCTAAAAATCAAACTACTGAAAGCATAAAAATTATACATAATGAGAGAGGAAAAGAGAGAATATATACATACAGAATAAAGAGAAAGAAGAAAATATTGTCAATTATTACAAACCAAATGTCTAAAAGTCATCCAAATATCAAATAAACTCCACCCTCCCGTATAAGAATAAACATTGTCCCCAATGCTTAACAAAACAAGAATAGAAGGGTAAGAGTGAAAAGGACTCCCTACGTGGCCTTGGACATCTCTGTGTCCATAGCAGCGTCACCGCCCTCAGTCTCCTATAACTGGATCTCATCATCATCGTCTCTGGGAGTAAATGGGTTGGTGAACATCTGGCGCACTATCTCTGCACTGTCAGCAGTCAGGCATGGCTCCTCAGACTGGCCAGCTGGTGCCACTGGAATAGATGGTGCTGCTGGAGGTGCTGGTGCTGGTGGGTCTGACCCTATGAGCAAATCGAATGGAAGATCATAGCAATATAGAGTACTATCGTCAATAATAGTTATGAAATACTTCTTTCCACCACGAGATGATATTGACTTCATGTCACAAATATCTGTGTGAATTAAGTCTAAAGGATTTGAATTCCTTTCAACTGACTTATAAGGATGTTTAACATACTTATATTTCACACATATTTGACATTTTGATTTATCGCATTCAAACTTAAGCGATACTTCCAAATTAATCATTTTCTGCAAGGTTTTATAATTGACATGACCCAAACGTATATGCCATAATTCATTTGACTCATGTAAGTAAGACAAAACTGAAATTTTATTATTATTCTCAACAACCATTACATTCAGCTTGAAAAGGCCCTCAGTGAGGTAACCTTTTCCTACAAATATTTCATTCTTACTTATTACAACCTTATCGAATACAAAAACATATTTAAAACCATTTTTAACAAGAAGTCCAGCAACGACTAAATTCTTCCTAATCTTAGGAGCATGAAGGACGTTGTTCAAAGTCACCACTTTGCCGGAAGTCATTTTCAGAAATATTTTCCCACATCCTTCAACCTTGGCCGTTGCAGCATTTCCCATAGAAAACATCTCTTCGGGTCCAACAGGAGCATATGTAGCAAAAGCTTCTCTAACAGCAGAAACATGGCGAGTGACTCCAGAATCAATCCACCACTCCTTAGGTTGCATTCAGAAAGCATAACACACAAGTCATCAACATCTTCGTGCTTTTCAACCATGTTTGCTTGACCCTTCTTCTTGTCTTTCTTTGGAGCACGACAATCTGTAGATTTGTGTCCAGCTTTCCCACAGTTGTAGCAATTACCGTTGAACCGCTTCTTGCTTGGGTTACTTTTCAGTCCAGAAGCCTGCTTCCTCTTTCTCTTATTTTGAGAAGTATCCTCAACAATGTTTGCTTACATTATTGTTGAGTTTCCACGGCCTCTCTTTTCAGCAGCTTTGTTCTCCTCTTCGATTCTCAACCGAACAATGAGATCTTCAAGCGACATCTCCTTGCATTTGTGTTTCAAGTAGTTTTTGAAGTCCTTACACAAAGGAAGTAACTTCCCAATCATAGCTGCTACTTGGAATGCTTCATTGATGACAAGACATTCAATGAAAATTTTGTTAGTAAAAATACTAAAATTACTACTTTCAACATGAGAATTAGTTTGACTTATACCTTCATCAAAGAGATCGTGAATAATCACTTGCAATTCCTGAACTTGGGTAATAATAGACTTGCTATCTACCATTTTGTAGTCCAAAAACTTTACGGCAACGAACTTCTTCAACCCGGCATCTTCAGTTTTGTATTTCCTTTCAAGTGAAATTCACAGTTCTTTTGACGTCTTCACGCCATTGTAGAAGTTATACAAACCGTCCTCCAGTCCGCTAAGAATATAATTCTTGCACAAAAAATCAGAATGCTTCCACGCCTCAATCACGAGAAAGCATTCAGTCTCTGGAGTTTCATCGGGCAGAACATGAACAACTTCCTAGATGAACTTCTGCAGACTTAAAGTAGTCAAGTAGAAGAACATCTTTTGCTGCCACCGCTTGAAATCAAGCCCCAAATTTTTTTTGGGTATTTTCGCTGGTGCCAATGCCGGTGTTGTTCGGCTAGTCGATGCATTGGCAGTCACCATAGGAACAATCTGGTTCCCGATGTCATTCGTCATTTATGTAAAAGAATGATACAAACAAACGTTAAAATCACGTAGATTTTAATCTCCAATAGAGTAGAAAACCACAAAGGTTTACTCTCCAGAAACAGTTGGTATAACACAAATACAGAAATAAATTAAATTCCATAAGCTTGTTATTATACTGTATTTGTAAAATAATTCTGGAGAAAATAAAAACATAAACAATAAACAAAACAAAAGTTAATCTGAACCCACTGAATTCACAGTGTTTCCTTAAGGAATTTAATCCCCTACTAGTACCCAAGGTTATGGATTATTTCCTCCCAGAATAGAACGAATTACACACTGATGTATTGGTACTTCAAACCCCAATGTTTCAGCGAACGCAAAGTTTGTTAGCAAGTCACACTTACTGTTGCTTTCTTTAAAGTTAAAAATATGCAGAAGAAAGGAGGAGAACTCAGAAATTCGAATGGAAAATCTGAGAGAATGGACTTGTATTTATAGCCAATGTTGGGCTGAAATCTGAAGAGGTGCAACCCTTCAGAATGGCTGTTTATGCAAAAGGGCCATAGCATAAATGTCATAACATAAATGGCTATTTACTCAACAATAAACCGGGAATTGAAGAGGGTGGTTAATTAATATTTACTATTAACAAATAAAATTGGTTCAAAAAATTAATCAATCAATCGATCATTTGACCAAATCCGAAGCTGAGTCGAGCGAGCGACGACGGCGCGAGGCTTGCTTTCTTCTCAACTGTTTAAGAGATAGAAGAAGAGCAATTGCTTATATATCCATAAAAAAAAATTTCTCTTCCAATATGGGACAATGTCCTTTTGTCAAGGAGGGAATCTCAAATGAAACTCAAATAATTTATTTTCCCTCCATTTCTCATTCACCCTCTTTTAAGCTACATTGTGCTTAATAACCCAACAGTTTTGCTGAAGAGAAATATGTCATGTAGATAAAGAGCATAGCAAAGTACACAATAGAGTTGTACCCTTTTTTCAATACCCCAGCCCTAAAAGGTAAGGGCAATATAGCATTCTATATCTAGTTCTGCAATAGGAAAAAGAATTCAGCAATTTTTTGAAAATGGCAGGTTAGGCTATCTTGAAGCAGGATCTCTGTATCTCTTGAAAATGTCTTCAATATCATCCATTACTTGAGGTGGCAAAGGCCTCTCAGTTGTCAAAAAAGCATCAATATCTTCTTTTAATTGTTCCACGGAAGTTGCACCGATGATTGAACTTGTCATAAATGGCCGGTCTCGCGCAAATCCTAGAGCTAACTCAACTAGAGTTAGACCATGTTTCTTGGCCACTTCTTCATACTTTTTTGTTGCTTCCTGGAAATCAAACATAAAACACACCAAAAGTCCAAGTAACCGTTAACTAGCAGCATGGAATAAACTTCTCCCATGGTCTCTGTCTACAGTCATGGATGGCATTGATACTGAAGTTGGTAATGTAATGTACATTGTAACTCTAAAGACGACTAACATTTTTCTGTTTATTCTTCAACGTTCTTCTACTATCTGGTCCTCCAATATACAAAGGAAACACCACCAAGTAATACCCCTTAACGCTAACACTTTAAACTAAGAATTGATAGTGTGTAAATTAAGAATGCTAGACTAAATGAGAGGAGCGAACGATTCTATATAATTGTATCTAATTTCTTTTATTATACATAAATGCACAAAGGAGGGTAGGCCAGTCAAAAGAACAAGGTGCAACAGGTGCTCACAGTAAAATCAATAGGAAGTGCTGTTTGCTTCATGAAAATAATTTACTGAAAATTCTAAGTTATTTAGACATTCAGCTTCTTCTTTTTCCTTTTTTTAATGGAGAGGGGGTGTCATGGCACCACCCAAGTTCCACCTTCCATTCAACCTTGGTGAACTTGAAATTTGAATTCTTTTTCCAACCGATAAAGCTAATCAAACAGTCAATGAACTTGAAAAATACGTACCTTGGCAAGCGATTTGTTATATCTTTCCATGTAGCCTGGGAACAGGTTAAGTCTTCCTTTTCTAGCAGCTTCAGAATTATTGTCCAAATACTTCCCCGATAAGGTTCCACCAGCCAGTGGGGAATAAGAAAGTAAGCCAATGTTACAGTTGTTTGGGTGGCATACTTCGACAAGATCAACTACAAAGAACAACCAAAACTCGTTATGCTAATTGGCAAATTAAACATGTTGATGCTTACTGTAAACACAATAATTCTCTTTCTGTATTTGATTGTTTACTAGGTTATTTCATCACTTATTTTATCAGTACAGGTTATTTTACTCTTTTCTTTATCAGTATTAGGTTATTTTATCACTTAAAAATAAAGTCCTTTTTATCAGCATAATCCAAAGTAGAAGTAGGTCCACAATTGATGACATGCCAATATAATAAAAAAGAGCTCTTATAAAAAATAAAACAATGTCATTTTAAATTGTATATAATGTCAAAGTGATCATTCATAAAAATAAGCTCATATATCTTGAGATAGCCAACAACTTTTAAATGCATTTAAACTACAATGGCAAGCAGAGTTCCGTTTTCTTAAAGATTAAAAATGTTACTGTTATAGGTAGATTGCCTCTACTATGAGTATTGACAGAAGCCATTAAGGATCTAACAGACTTAACCAGTAAATAATCACATTCCTAGAGACCCTAGCTCAACAATGTTGATACGAGTATATGATTCGGGTATTTGAATATGTGCAAAAGTGGCTTAAGTCGGACCAGAGAATAAGATATCATGCAAGAGGAGATTTAGATGAGAATCAGTTTGCCAATATTCAGAAAAACCTTTAGAATGTGGTTTGTCTATTTCTTTATGAGGTACAGGCAGGTTACTACACGTGATTTGTGCAGCTGCAGCATGGATGACATCAATGCTTTTGTGAATGGGAAAATGTTCAAGATATCTACTCATACAAGAATATTATAAGGGGAAGCTGTAAAGGGAATAGGGAAAAAATGATTCAAGGTTATTTCATCACTTTTATTTATCAGTATAGGTTATTTTTAGAAGGCAACTCATAACTTTTTTATCAGTAAAGATTAATTTACTAGGTTAGTTATAACTTTCGGACTAGTATAGGTAATTTTACTTAAGGTCTTTTTTATCAACGTAATCCAAGTACAGGTGGTCCTAAATTGATAACACACCAATGTGAATTAAAAAGAGCTCTCGTCAAAAGATGGAATAAAGAATAATGTTAAATGTGATCGATCCTTAGAATAAGCTCATATATTTTGAGATAGTCAACAACTTTTAAAGGTAGATAAACGACCATCGCAAGCAGAGTCGCTGTATCTTAAGGATTAGCTGTGCCATTTTTGTTAGGCAGATTGCCTCTGCAGTGAGTATTGGCAGAAGTCATTAAGGACCCAATAAACTTATTCAGTAGATAGTCACATTCCTTAGAGACCCGAGCTTCACTAATGTTGATGCAAGGATATGATTTGGATATATGCATATGTACAAAAGTGGCTTTAACCAGATTAGAGAATAAGATATCATTGAAGAGATCAGAGTTTGAGACCAGAATCAGTTCAAAAAGATCCAAATGAATCACTAAAGGCGGTTTTCTATTTATTTATGCGGTAAAGGCAAATGACTATGTGATTCGTGCAGCAATAGCACTGATGATAGCCGTGTTTCTGCGAATGGGAACTGTTCGAGATGTCTACTCATACAAGAGGATCACTAGGGGCAGCTGTAAAGGGAATTGGGGAAAACTGGATTAATAGTCTGTTTAAGAGTTAAGAAAATAGGATTCGGTAATGTAAATACTAAAATAAAGACTTACAAACATATCTATTTTTAAGCGAGCTGTTAAAGAATCTTAACACTTAATAAGAAACCAATTAGCAAAGGCTAGAGTGTCCTAGGATTAAGCATCATGTACTCTTTAATTAATCATCATAGGAGTTTTTTTTCATTTAACACTCTCCCAATCATATAGCCAAAGATTAACTTAAGTAAAGCCTCCTAACAAAATAATTTACCCCATGAAGCATCTTGAATAACAAAAACGGATGTGCAGCAAAGATGTTTGTTTCACACAGGAAGGGCGCGGTGTTACAGTCCCACAGTAGTTCAGGATATGAGTTGTTGTTTTGTTATATGGTCTTTGACAATCCTCACATCATAAGCTAGCTTTTGGGATTGACTTAGCCCCAGGGTCCCTTTTTCGATGCTAGCAGAGCCAGACCCATCCCTGATCTTGGTTTACCAAAATGTTGAATCCTTATGTCATAATTTCCACGGTATAGATGTTCAGCCATGAGTAGGGGAGGGAGGGGGTGTTAGAGTCCCAAATTGGTTAAAGATATAGATTGCAACTTCTTTATATGGATTTGGACCATCCACACCCCATGAGCTAGATGTTGAAAAGTGGACTCAGGATGCATTTTCCTAACAGGCTGAATGATAACAAAAGATCAAAATTTGATGCCAGGTTGAAGAATTTGATCTTCCAACCTCAATTATTGACAAATATTGGAGTACCCTAGCATCTTTGTCAAGCACCTTGGAATTCTTCTCATCTAATGAATGTAGGAACTACTTTTATTATTGAACAAAGCAAAACATATCATTTAACTTCTAAGAGCTCCCAAAGTATGAACAGTATAATTGACAAAAATGCTGGAACAATCAAAATAACTGCGTAAGCTAAATTTCTTTTGAGAAGAGTTGCATCTAAACTACTTTAGTAGGACATGAAAAAAGTTAACTTACCCTCAAAGTGACACCTAACCAGCAGACTGTAGCTATTCTGAATGCTGACAATCTTCGGCAATCCTTCAACTTTTGCAGCATGGACGAACTCCATTACTCCATATGAAGTTTCATTGGAAACACCAATATAGCGGACCTGAATAGTTTGTAACCTTAAATGTTATTTTAAGCTAATTGTATTATAAAGTTAAATCTCCATAAAGCAAATTAATTTTGAGATTTTACGAAGAAAAATGAAAGCTCAAATTATTTTGCAAGGTGTGCAACCAAGCCATGTGTAAAAGATTAGGCTTGTTTGTGTTCACTATAAGCATTGCAAAATGTTTAAACTCAAACCATGCATAAGAGACCTGACTTGCTGATTCACTATGGATTTTTTTCATCCAAAAAGTTCAGTTTCCTGGCAAGCATATGTCCTGAAGTTTCTTCACTTGAAGATGGATTTTATAATATTTCAGGAATGAATGAAAGATACCCTCAGCATTTAATTAGTAAATGATAACTATAAAGCATCTTACTTCACTCATTTCATTGACAGGTCAGCAGTATTGCAATTGTTAAAAAAAAAAAGCATGACATACATACCTTTCCTTCATCGATGAGTTCTTGAAAGGCTCGAAGCTGCTCGACGAAAGGCACACTTGGCCTCCATTTTGAAGATTCATAAAAGAATTCACCAAACAATGGTACATATCTATCTGGCCTGAAGAAGGTTTTTACATCAAAATTCCGAAATGAGAACCATCCTATATTTTTTATGTGGGGGTGAATGTGTGCATCGAATATGCAGCGAACAAACAAATAGATGAAACAGATTAAAACACAAGAAAAGCAACAATTTTACAATTATATCAGACCTAAACAAGATAAAAATATTTATTAAGTGCCTTGCAGTATCAAGGTTACCTGATAAAATCTCTCATCTAAGGATGATTCATCAGTTTGTTGAGAAAGACTTCCAAAATTGATGAAACTTAAACAAGTTATTTATGTCAGTGGCTTCTCTATACATTATGAACTAGTTAAAATCAGCAGCTAAATGAACTCAAGCTAGCTTTCTATTGTTGGGAATAAACCCTCCACAGAAACTAATATTTGCAGTAATAAATGTAGCACCAAGATACGTTAATCAACGGCAATAATAAGAGAAACAAGGACACCGAGATTTTTACGTGAAAAACCCTTCAAAATAAGGGAAAGACCACGGCCCGAGAGGAGCAACTGATATTATTATTGCAAGGAATTTTGCACTTTGTAGGCCCGAGTAAAATCTCCAAAAAGCACTACAACACTCACAAGAAATTACCCTCTTTTGTTATTCCCAACTCACTACAATATCGCTCACACTCTCAATTTTTCTCACAGACTATTTTCTTGTCTCTTTGTTGGTGTGTTTAACAAATGACCCAGGAGCTCTCTATTTATAGAGATTCAATACTCCTGCAGATGTCATCAGTGACGCCAAATGAAAGATAAAAACTTCAAACTTTTCAATATGAACAAATCAAAACGTCGGCTGCCAAATCTAAAAGCTGCGGACATTAGAATTCTTTGTCAAAGGAAGAAAACATCTTCCTTAAATCATGGACCATGGGATGGATCCATCAAATCTCTCCCTCCAGTCCCATGCACCTGAATGAGATATCTCCAGTTTCTCATATAGAGCTCATTCCGACAAGTTTTTTGCATAGCTCTAACGTGTCTCTTGGTATTGTCTTAGTCAACATATCTGTAGGATTTTTACTCGTGTGAATCTTTTTGACCTACAAAGATTCGTTCTCCACCTGTTCACGGATTCAATGATATCTTACATCGATATGCTTTGTTCTTGCATGGTACATGGAGTTCTTGCTCAAGCCTATTGCACTTTGATGGGTCCATCCCATGGTCAATGATTTAAGGAAGATGTTTTTCTTCCTTTGACAAAGACTTCTAATGTCCGCAACTTTTATAGATTTGGCAGCCGACGTTTTGATTTGTTCACATTGAAAGTTTGAAGTTTCTATCTTTCATTTGGTGTCACTTATGACATCTGCAGGAGTATTGAAACTCTGTAAATAGAGAACTCCTGAGTCATTTGTTAAACACACCAACAAAGAGAGAAAGAAAGAGTGATGCATCACAGACAGGGTATAAGAAAATAGTCTGTGAGAAAAATAGAGAGTGTGAGCGATATTGTAGTGAGGTGGGAATAACAAAAGAGGGTAATTTCTTTTGAGTGTTGTAATGCTTTTTGGTGTATTTTACTCGGACCTATAAAGTGTAAAATTCCTTGTTATAGTGATATCAGTTGCTCCTCTCAGGTCGTGGTTTTTCCGTTATTCAGAAGAGTTTTTCCCGTAAAAATCTCGGTGTCCTTGTTTCTCTTATTATTGTCGTAGATTACCGTATCTCGGTGCTACATTATTATTTCATTGTTATTACTATTAATATTAATTTCTGTGGGAGGTTTGTTCCCAACACAAAATAGATAACATACTCTTTCTGATGCAAGTCAAGCTCTTGAAGGAACCGTTTAAGCCAAATCATCTCCTTGCCAGCTTCAATAGCTGCAATATACTCCGTTTCACTTGTGGAGAGTACGACACACTTCTGCAACCTCGATTGCAATGATATAGCTCCCCCTGAAAATGTAAATAAATATCTAGTAGTGGATATTCTATTATCAATGTCACCTGCCATATCAACGTCTCTATAGCCCTTCAAGATTTGATCAGATCCTCCAAAATACAAATAGTCTCCTATGGTACCTTTCACGTACCTGAGTATTCACTTGATTGCGTCCCATCTTTTTTAGGGTTTTCGAGAAACCTACTAACAACATCAACTACATCAACTGCATGAGCAATATCAGGTTTGGTGCATACCATTGCTTACATCAGGCTTCCGACTGCGAAAGAATAAGAAACTCTAGCTATGCTCTCTTTTTCCTCATTTGTTGTAGGATACATCTTCTTGCTCAACTTCAGATGACTAACAACAGGTGTGGTGACTGGCTTAGCACTCTTCATGTTGAAGCGTTCCAATACACGTTCAGTGTATCTCTGCTGAGATAGCCACAATTTTCTGCTTGTTCGCTCTCGAACTATCTTCATTCCCAAAATTTGTTGTGCTGGCCCAAGTCTTTCATATATAAAATGACTTGGATAATCTCCTTCAACTTTGTAATCAACTCCTTGTCTTTTCCTACAATTAACATGTCATTCACATACAACAACACAATAATAAAGTCAATGTCAGAAAATTTTTGAAAGTATACACATGAATCAAAATAGGTCTTCATGTAAGTTTGACTTTTCAAGAATGAGTTAAACTTTTTGTACCGCTGCCTTGGTACTTGCTTCAACCCATAAAGACTCTTTTTCAACTTGCATACCATGTGTGTCTTCTCCTTTACTCCAAACCTTCTAGCTGCTCCATATAGATTTCTTTTTCTAAGTGTAGTTTTCACGTCCAACTGCTCCACTTCAAGATAGGTTAGCTGCCAAGCTTAAGGTTGTTCGAATAAAAGTCATTTTGATAACACGTGAGAAAATTTTGTCAAAATCAATACCTTTCTTCTGTTCGAAACCTTTTACCAACAATCGAGCTTTGTACCTTACCAACTTGCCATTTCTATATTTTGAGTTTAAAGACCCATTTGCATTTGAGTGGTCTTTTATCCTTTGCAAGTCAACCAGCTTGTACGTATTATTTCCTGTAGAGATTCCATCTATTCTTGTACGGCTTTCATCCACTGGTTCTTTTTAGAATAGGACAACACCTCCTTAAGACTTTCTGGCTCACTTTCATCATTGATGAGGACATACCCTGTGGAAGGGTACCTGCATGACTCTACCCTTGGTCTTTCTGATCTCCTTAGAGGTTGAGGTTGTTTTTCTCCCTGAGTGAGGTACTCCACTTGCTCGACGTCATCATCAAGTTGCCTCCCGCTCAATAACCTTATCAAGTTGCTCCCCCTTCTTGGCAACCTCGCCAGTTCTACTTTCTGCATTTGTGGGATTATTAGAAGTAGAAGTAATGGTAACATGGTTAGGGATATACCATTTTTGGCCTTCTCTGACTGATCATCTGCAGGTCCAACTTCACTTTCACGGAAGATTACATCTCTACTTCTGATGACCTCTTCTTCACAGGATCTCATAATCTGTACCCAAACTCTTGATCTCCATATCCGATGAATATGCAGGGATTTATCATCCAGTTTTGTTCTCTGCTCCTTTGATACATGTACAAAAGCTCTACAACCGAACCCCTTCTTGTTGGTCAAAACTCTCTCTCGGATGTCAAACTCCAATGGAACTGATGGACTCCTATTGATCAGGTAACAGGCTTTCTGAACTGTTTCTCCCTGGAACGACTTAGGCAATTTAGCTATTCTGAGCATGCTTCTCACCTTCTCAACAATGGTGCGATTCATTCTCTCAGCTACACCATTGTGTTGTGAGGTTCCAGGAACTGTCTTTTCATGTCTGATCTCATGGCTTGAACAATACTCTTCAAATTCCCCTGAAGTGTACTCACCCCCATTGTCAGTCGGAGACGCTTTAGCTTTCGACCCGTCTCCCTTTCCACTAGAGCATTGAACTTCTGAAAAACTTGAAACACCTGATCTTTGATTTTCAAGATATAAACCCATAATTGTCGTGAAACATCATCAATAAAAGTAACAAAATATTTGTTACCGCCCATCGATTATATCTCCATTGGACCACAAACATCAAAATGTACCAAATCAAGTATATTCAATTTTCTTTCAAACGATGTCTGAAATGAGACTCTATGTTGTTTACCAAATAAACAGTAGTGACAAAGTTTAACCGTTGTACCATTGACAAAAGAGATGAGTGATTTCCTAGCAAGAATCTGCAGTTCCTTCTCGCTCATATGACCCATTCTTTTTGTGCCACAAATCTACATAAATCTAATCTTGTGCCGCGTTCAATTCACCTCGGCATATTTCAGCATTTTTCATGTACAAGGTGCAACGAGCAACTCCCTTTGCAATCACTAATGAACCCTTGGTGAGTTTTCACTTTTGATTTGCAAAATAATTCTCGTATCCATCTCGGTCCAAAGCTATTCCCGAGATTAAGTTCATCCGCAAATCAGGCACATGTCGCACGTCCTTTAGAACTAATGTGCATCCGACATTTGTCTTGATACAAATGTCACTAGGTCCCGCAATTTTTGAGTAACTCGTGTTACCCATTCCCACAGTGCCGAAATCACATGCTACATGTATGTAAAGATTTCTCTTCCAAAGTGGCATGGTAAAATGATGTTGTGCCAACCACCCATTCCGACTCTAAACCTGCCAAGTGCATGCATTCCTCTTACTCATTTATAAAGAGAATAATATTATCATTGTTCTGCACCATGGCAGATGTGTTGTCGTCATTCTTCTGGCTACTGCTTTCACCTTTGCCCTTTCTTAGATTTGGGCAATCTCTTTTGAACTGACCTGGTTGATCGCAATTGTAGCAATTTCTAGCTTTTGATTTGGATCAATTCTTGGACTTCCCACGACCTCCGGATCTACCATAGTTGCTTGAACTCCTTTGATAACTCCTGCCTCTACCTTTTGTGATGAGAGTTTGTCCTTGATTTCAGGCTTCTTTCTCATCTTCTCATTGAGTAGAAGAGACGATGTGTCATCCTTCAACTCAATAGTGGTTTTACCGTGCAGGATGGTTGTTGCCAAATTATCGTACGAACATGGCAATGAGTTCAAGAGCAAGATAGCTTTATCCTCTTCCTCGATCTTTACTCCGAGGTTGGCAAGGTGCGCGATTAGTCCATTAAACACATTTAAATGTGACAAAAAATTTGTACCTTCACCTATATCTCCGTTGAATTTTACTACTTCGTACTTTACTCCGGACATTTTATTTTTTCACCGAGTATAGTACTACCGACCGTGAAGAGTATTTTTGTGAACGAGCAGAACCTTTGCTATGATACCAATTGCTGGGAATAAACCCCCCACATAAACTAATATTCACAGAAATAACAGCGAAATAATAATGTAGCACCGAAATACGGTAATCAACGGCAGTAATAAGAGAAACAAGGACACCGAGATTTTTACGTGGAAAACTCTTCTGAATAACGGAAAAAATCATGGCCCGAGAGGAGCAACTCATATCAGTATAGCAAGGAATTTTACACTTTGTAGGCCCGAGTAAAATACTCCAAAAAACAGTACAACACTAAAAACAATTACCCTCTTTTGATAATCCCACATCATTACAATATCGCTAACACCCTATTTTCCTCACAGACTATTTTCTTATACCCTGTCTGTGATGCCTCGCTCTTTCTTTCTCTCTTTGTTGCTGTGTTTAACAAATGACTCAGGAGCTCTCTATTTGTAGAGATTCAATACTCCTGCAGATGTCATCAGTAACGTGAAATGAAAGATAGAAACTTCAACTTTTCAATGTGAACAAATCAAAATGTCGGCTGCCAAATCTATAAAAGCTGCGGACATTAGAAGTCTTTTTCAAAGGAAGAAAATCATCTTCGTTAAATCATGGGCCATGGGATAGATCCATCATACATCCGACTTTTTAGTTTTGCTAGGAACCTATACTTGTCCTATATAATGCATTAGAGAACCAACTAGTTAATCAATCATCTTATCAGTAATGTAACACATATGATAGATAAAAATTAGGACCCATAGAATTAGTCAACCACATCGAAACAGGCAGGTTTGCTGGTAAAACCTCTCAACAAAGGATCTGTTTTATTGGTTTGTCTAGAAAATAGAAATACAACAACCGCGCTTCAGTCCCAAACAAGTTGGGGTCAACAATATAATCCTCATTCCTTTCATTTAGCTCAACTCATATCATCAGAAAATACTGAAATTTAAACTAGTCAATTATGTCCATCACTTTAGCACACATCACAAAGTAGCTAATGATCAGTAGTGCAATGAGTTCAGGTAGCTTTCTGTCAGATAGTTAAGCGTAAATATTATTGAGAATAAATGGTGAATGTGATATAGTCGCACATCCGGTAAATATAGTTGTGTTCACTCATGAATAGTTGCCTATAAAATAGTTCAGGTGTACACATTGTCTCAATCTCTTTTCATTGTTTCTCTTATTTCAAACATGGTATGGGAGTTTCAGCGAGTTTTTGTGAACTAATTATTTTAAAATACTTCATTCCCTAGGATCCTTCTGCATGTCTAAAACCATAGCTGTTTCTTCAGCCTGTTCTCGTATTCTTTGGTTACTGCCCCTAGAGTGCTATTGATCTGGCTCTGCTGGATTGCTTTGTACCTACACTTACTCCAACATGTGGTGCAGTTAAAGTATTAGCTTAGCTGTTAACTATCCTCCTCCTCCCCCCTCCCAACGTGGGAAAACTAAAAACAGAAAAAAGAAAATATAATAGAAGAAGGGTACAGAAAAAGAAAAAGAAAAAATGCAAGGTTACGTTGCTATGATCCCTAAAGCTCAAAGCATAAGTAGTATATGGTCTTCTAGAATCTGAGAACGATGAGAAATCTCACATGGGCAATCAAGGTTCATATAATAGTGTTTTCACCACCCAGATAATCTGGAACAACCCCACTGATGCAAATAGTGTCATCTGGAAACAGGGAACTTTTTATAATCTTAGGTATACTACTTACCAAAATGCACTTCTAGAATCCTTCAATGATATCATTGACAAGTACTCACCAATGTATTTGGAGTAAATCAATGTAATCAGTATTGAGACGTTTCAAGCTTTTTTCCACACTTTCTCGAATATTAGCAGCATCTACTCGCAAAACATTTGCGTTTTCACGTATGTAACTTGATCTCTCTGAATAACCACAAACTTTTGTAGCCAAAATCACCTGAACAGAAAATACAGCAGTGCATTAGTAGTCCTGAGTTAAAAGGACACCAATATATTATAGCTATAATGGCTCAAAAAAGGTAAGAAAGATTCCTCTACTTAAAGAACGGCTTTGGTAGTTATTTTACTAAGAATTGTAACATTTGGTATCATGGCCATGCAAATAATGTGTTAGTTTTTATTGTCCAAGAGAGTTGGAGGAAATTCTAAGTTGACTGCACAAGTGCTCCACCATACCATTCGTAGACTATTGGGAGGACATTGGAAGGTAAAAGAACCAGGAACATTGCAAACAATTTTGTGGGCATGAAGTTCTTAAAATCCAAGTCCTTTCTAATTTGAGACTCGTGCTTGGGCTTGGGTCATTAATTAATAGGGCTGAACTGTGATCTGCTTTTCTTTCTTGCTTGTGTAATGATTTGCCTAATAGAAGCATACATGCATAACTCAGCAGCAATCAATTAAACAAGGAGAACTACACAAGCTTTACGTATTCAAAGTGACTCGAGCAGCAAAAGCCAAACTCGAATCCGTCCACATGGCAGCAATGATTAAGGGTTTCTCTTCCAGAAGCCTTCCTGTCCTAAGCGGCCTTCAGAAATTATCTAGCTTAAAAAAGAAAGAACCCTGCAACATTCCCTACATAAATTGAGCATGACTAAGTGGAACTTTAGTCACCACTCAGAAGAAAATCATTCAACATCCTTAGAATAACGAAAAGTAATGAAATACCATAACGTGCACATAATGTTGGACACTGCAAAATCAAGGAAGTACAATAAAAGTTCTTTAAGATGGTGGATTACACTCAGAATGTTAAAGACAATTACAGAACAAAGTGGACATATATATATATTTGATAATGGAAGGATATCTAGAAAATAATGAAAGAAAACATGCATTATACTATGATGAATCAGGCAATGCAAGACTCAGTACCTAGCTTTAGTTGTTTTAGCAGCTTAGCCTTTTTGTGATCTCATTGGTTTACAACCTCAAATAATCCGAATCAGTACCCATAGATACATTTTTCCAATATTCTTTACGAAGTGAATCAACAGTAAAGTCTTTTAGAGGAATTTGTTGAAAGAGATCAAAGGCAGTTAGAGTTCAGAACAAAAAATCTGAAACAGCAGAAGGATTAGAATATGAGGTAAAAAGAAGAATGTAATAAGGTTCCCTACGAGAAACAAGATAAGAATACGATTATAATATGCACCTTTGAAGTAAAGGGTTCCCTTCCACAATAGTATTATTACCTTATCACGGGGTTGAGACTTCATCCAGCTGCTAATATAGAGATCCGTAGTCCCTTGTGTCTCCTTCCTCATAGGGACTGGATACTTTTGGAGACAAAAAACAAGGTTAGAAATAAATATAACAACCAAAGATATGCAACAAGAAATGAGAGAGGAAGGAAAAGAAAAAATTGCACAAATCAAGAATCTTCTTGCGTAAAATTAAGAGATATGATCTCATTGGTGAATCAACTTCCAATGAAATAAAGTTTACTTCAGAATACATCGGCAACAATGCTGAACTAGAGCTTCTAGAAATAATCTATCAAGATAGTGAAAACCAAGAATGGAAACCGTATCATTAATAAAAGCAGCAAAAGCAAAAGTTTTATGCTAAAAGTGAATCTGATCAAGTAGACTATGCACCAAAGAAAAGCCAGCTCCAACTAAGTCAGAATGCTTCCAAATGATAACCGTCGACCAAAGCATCCATTTATTTAAAATGAAGAATTAAAAGATCAAAGGGAGCAAAAGAAAAACCAATAATGCGTGCAACTGAAACTGTAACTAAAGGGAGCCAAAATAGAAGTAACAACGCTTAAGTTTGTGCAATGGAGCTTACAGCTTCAGCAGTATCAATGATATTAATTCCTTGGTCAAATGCATAACTAAGTATTTCATGAGCCTCCTTCTCTGTATTCTGTTCTCCAAATGTCATCTGCAACATTTCATTCAATTTACTTCATAAATATGCAAATGAGTAGAAGAAAGGAAAAAAAGAGTAATTTCGCTGATAAAAGTAGTAGTTTACAGTGCCAATAGTAATTTCGCTGATATGAAGATCAGAGTCACCGAGTTTTCTGTACTGCATAGTATTCTTCTGACCAAGTTTTGCAGTAACAACTGTGCTATAAGTCTTCTTCCTTGGTGAAGCTCTCAATTGGCGCGTGAAAGTGCGGCAAGGGGAAATGCGAGTGGTGGTGTTAGAGATAAACGCCGGCATTACAGAGGAAGTGCTGCACGAAGCCATGGGTTCGCTGTAGTTGGGAAATTGTTACTTTTTGCTATTTGGATAAAAGGAACGGACCTGGATTTTGTTGCTAAATTACACAAATAATTTACTCTTTTTAGAATCGCAGAAATTTACAAAGATGTAAGCCAATAAACGTGGATCATTCACGTGCAAGAATATCTTAAGTTCATAAGATGCGGCCGTACGTCACCGTTTTGGTCAATTAAAGGAAAAAGAAGGCAGGCTCTAGTTCTACGCACGGCGTACTTTAGCTGCCACCCCTCCCAAAAATCTCACAATTCAAGACTATCCTTTTAATAAATAGAAGTGAAACGACGCCGTATGTTTGACTGCTCGTTGTGCTCATAAAATCTCATCATCTGCCATTTCAGTCCACTGTCAACTCTCGATATCGTTTTACTCGTTCGTCTCTCTTTAATCTCTCGAAAAATTCAAATTTCCTACAATGGCGAAAGATCCAGTTCGTGTTCTTGTTACCGGTGCTGCAGGTACTCTTTTATGTTGTGTATACTTCAAAAAGCTTTTATTTATTTACTTATTATTTAGATCTGCTACTCCATTTTTACATTTGCTTTAGTTTCAGTACTAGTTAAATTGATAATTTACTTGTCATAATTGGATCATTGATCTACTTCCGTTTTGGATTTTAACAACTTAAACTTCTAGACGAGGAGATTGATGCAATTAAATTGAAGTATAGTTGGTTCATACTTGCTTGCTTACTCTTGATTTGGTGATTCGTTGTTGAAGAGAACAGTCGTACAAAGTTATATACAAATCACTACCCCCTTTTCGTATTCAGTTTTATTGTAAAAATCAAACTCATCCTCCAATTTTGAACAATTATCATTCTACCCATCATGTCAAAGGCGACTTCTTAAAGTATCTATTTTACCCTCTGTAATTTTTATATCTTACTTATATTCTTTAATATAATGATATATTTTCATTTTAATTTATGCTATCGACTTACCTATAGAAAAATTTTAAAAAAATCAAAACCATAAAAAATGAGAAGTAATAGTCAAGCATATAAGTTAATGATGTTCAATAGAGAAATAAATGAGAAAAATAAAAAATTACAATAAATAATTTACTCGTATCAATAGCAATCAAAACTCAACCTATTTACAAAATTGAGAATCAAAAAGAGTAATTTTTTTTATAAATTATACAATGCAGGTAATAAAAAAATAATGGGCGAAAAATAGAGGTAAATTATATAATAAATTTGAAAAAATGATCGATTTACACTTACATGAACTTAAATTATAATTTAGAAAAAAATCTAGTAATAACAACCAAAACTCAAAAATTTATTTACACATAGAGAATAACAAAAATAGTGGAACTTAAAATCATACACACACACTGACATACATTATATGCATTTTAATATACATAATATTAAAATAATAATAATAATAAAGTAGCAATACATTTTGTAATTAATTCATAATATGATTATTTTATTTATAATATTAGTGAACTTAGATTAAATTATATAATAAGATAAAAATATGTTTAACTTATGAATAAATACCTATATTAAAATATATGTAAATAATATAAAAAAGGTATTATATGGGGAGTTGAAATTGTGAAGGGCAAAATAGACATTGCGTAGGATGAAAGGATGAAAATGACAATTGTCCAAAGTTGGAGGATGAGTTTGATCTTTAGACATTGCGTAGGATTTCCAATGTGTTAGTGAGGCAATTTCTGATGATGTCTTTTGATCGATGTACGGCTGCTCTTACCTCGAACTTGGATGTTTTTTAGCTGCACCATGTCATTTATTGGAATTTTGCAATGGTTTAAATATTACTAAATCAACGTTGTCATTGTTTTCCAGGACAAATTGGTTATGCCCTTGTTCCCATGATTGCCAGGGGAGTGATGTTGGGTCCCGACCAGCCTGTGATTCTCCATATGCTGGATATTCCACCTGCTGCAGAGGCATTGAATGGAGTGAAGATGGAGTTAGTGGATGCCGCATTTCCTCTTCTTAAGGGTTGGTACCTTTGCTCATTTAGTTTCAATGCTTCAATAATGTCGCTATAAAGTGTTTCATTTTCTGATCAGCCATTTGTAAGTTGTTGAAAACAAGCATGGGTTTAAATGATGAGTTTGCTGTGTCTCTGTCAGGTGTCGTTGCAACAACTGATGCTGTTGAAGCATGCAGTGGTGTCAATGTTGCCATCATGGTTGGTGGTTTCCCACGAAAAGAGGGAATGGAAAGAAAAGATGTGATGTCAAAGAACGTTTCTATTTACAAGTCCCAGGCTTCTGCTCTCGAGAAGCATGCAGCTTCTAACTGCAAGGTGAGGTGACTGTTTAGGGAATGAATACAGATTGCACCCTACCCAACGTGTCGTATGTATTTTTGTTCAACTTTTAATTTACTTTTAGTGTTTTTATTTTGCATCCTGAACATGCATGGACCATGTTCAGCATTTTGATGCCCATGATATGCAATCATTTTATTTTAAGAAGTCTAAGATGTTGCTTTTTGCTTATTTAGGTGTTGGTTGTTGCTAACCCTGCCAATACAAATGCATTGATCTTGAAAGAGTTTGCTCCATCTATTCCAGAGAAGAACATTACCTGTCTCACAAGGTTGGACCACAACAGGGCCCTTGGTCAAATCTCAGAGAGATTGAGTGTTCAAGTAAGTGACGTTAAAAATGTCATCATATGGGGCAACCACTCATCAACACAATATCCCGATGTCAACCATGCAACTGTTAAAACCCCAGCTGGAGAAAAGTCCGTTCGTGAACTTGTTGCTGATGATGCATGGTATTCTAAATCTCTGACTGGTTTCTATCATCGAGCAAATGCACTTGGCTTGATTTTTTTCTTTTTTTCTTTTTTTGTAAAAACTTAGAAGTTATCTGTTCTTTTTTAGGTTGAATGCGGAGTTCATAACTACTGTGCAGCAGAGGGGTGCTGCCATTATCAAGGCTAGGAAGCTTTCTAGTGCCCTCTCTGCTGCTAGTTCTGCTTGTGATCACATACGTGATTGGGTCCTTGGAACTCCAGAGGTAGATCTTCTAACCAGTCACTTATGGTAGATGAATGAAATTCAACTGATTGCAAATTGAAGTAATGTGTATCTCACTCTGAACATTGCAGGGATCATGGGTTTCTATGGGTGTATACTCTGATGGATCATACAATGTACCAGCTGGGCTTATCTATTCATTCCCAGTTACTTGCAAAAATGGAGAATGGTCAATTGTTCAAGGTTAGTAACAGATCTAGTTGCATTCAGACACTGCCATTGGTTTCTCGCTAATTATTTTTATTCACATTTTACATCTGAGCACATGCAAGGTTTTTTACGCCATAATAAGGTTTTCAAAATGAGTATCCCTACCACAGCAACTGTCAAGAGTAAAGTGTTAACTTGTGTTATTGGAGAACTAGGATTCAGAATTGGGTACGCCATAATAAGGTTTTCAAAATGAGTATCCCTAGCACTGCAATTCGTCAAAAGTAAATTGGTAACTTGTGTTATTGGGGTACTAGGTTTCAAAATTGGGATGAATCCTGCTGCAGTAGTGGGAAAAGCGGGCTTATTTATGTGATTCAAATTGATTGTAAGTTACCATATGTAGCACTTACAAGTGCACTTTGGAGAGGCATCATTTGGCAAAATATTTTGGTATCTGATGATCAGTCATACCCTGAGTATGAGGTGGGCTTCCTTTAACTATGATAAGATAAAACCACCTTATGCTGACAAAACAGAGAGCCCTTTGGAGATGCACTCTATGTTACTCAGACTCTCCTAAAATGTGGCCGGATACGTGTCGGATCCTCCAAAAGTAGAGCATTTTTGAAGGATCCGACACGCGTGTGGCTACATTTTGGAGAGTTCGCGCAACATAGGATGCACTTAATGTTTTTTCTAAAATTTCTCATTATCCCCTATTAAAGGTTCTACACTACTAAGTCTTATAGATGATCTAAGAATCAATTTAATCTGATAATTGACTTCACTTATTCTCTTGAATGAAGAGCTGAATTGTTCCTTTTCACTTGATTGTCCATTTCTTTAGTTATGTCTGTGATATGCTATAGTATCTTCTGTGTTTTTCATCCAGGTCTCTCAATTGATGAGTTCTCAAGAAAGAAGTTGGACTTGACGGCTGAGGAACTCACTGAGGAAAAAGCTTTGGCATACTCGTGCCTTTCCTGAACTTTTTTAACATTCCGGAAGTAGGTCATAATCATATGGCTAGGTGGTGGTAGAAGTGGCTTCAGTTTTGAATAATGCCATTGTTGATCCTCGAGGGAAGTAATGATGGAGATACTTCAGTTACTTTATTATATGCTGATACTCGAAATTAAACTGTTCTCTCTCAAGAACTCGGACATATTTTTGGACTTCTTGGTCATTAATGAGTTCTGTTCTTATTGGACATATTTTTGTAAAAATTGCATGGGGCGCCCTATTTGGTCGCCCCTTTTTAACTTATACTCATTTTGTTTTTCCGTTTGCTTGTTAAAAACATTTTAAAAAGACGATTTTGCCCTTCAGGACTATTGACAAAACTGTAGACTGTAGGACAAAGTTTCAGCATGTTTTGGTATGATGTTTTAGCAAATGAACTTAAATAACTTAAGCATGCATCAGAAAAAATTCATTAGAAAAGTATATACTGCAAGACAAAAACTTAAGCATGTTTAGTTTGAAATTTTAGCAAATGAACTAAAATAAGCATTTTTAGTCTGAAGTTTTAGCAAATGAACTAAATAATTTAAGCATGTTTACTCTGAAGTTTTAACAAATGAACTAAATAATTTCAGCATGCAATAACAAAAACTCTTTAGAAAATTACATACTGCAAAACAAAAACTTAAGCTTGTTTAGTCTGATATTTTAGCAAATGAACTAAAAAGTTTAAGCATGTTTAGTGTGAAGTTTTTGCAAATGAACTAAATAACTTCAGCATGTTTAAACTAAAGTTTTAGCAAATGAACTAAATAACTTTAGCATGTTTAGACTGAAGTTTCGGATAAAACTCATGACAAAACCGTAGACTGCAGGATAAATAACTTCAGCATACATTAGCATGAAGTTTTAGCTTCAATGTGAAACAATTTCATGCNGATCATGCTCATGGGGTGGTGGAACAAATCTGCCTGGCCCAATAAAACCATGTAATAATCTGCGCTTCTTGGCCTTTCGACAAAATGTATACTCCCTACTTTCTGGCAGGAAGAATTCAAGAATGTAGGCATCTTGTTCTTTGTCCCTCAGCTCATCAAGTGGTTCAGATAACTCTATTTGCATATCATCATCCCAGCACAATGCGAACAAATGGTTGGAGTGTGTACCAACATCCTCAACAATACTGACACTAGATTCAACAAAGTATGTATTATCGATGTCCTTGGTTAAATCTAGTATCTTTTCTATCACATCAGCATCCTCCGATTTCAGTTCCACCCTGGGTGATTCTTCATTAGATGGCTCGGCCGGCGGGTTCTCACTTCTCTCTAAATGTAATGAATCAAACTCGAGATTCATGAAACATTCATATAAAGGGTCCCCAACAGTCAGGAAAGCATCATCATTTTCTGGGATCATATTCACAGCATCAATAAGAGAGCAGTTGGCGAACTCACTGGGTCGCCTCATAGACTTCTGCACATTGAAAGTGATTTCTTCATCATTGAGCCTCATCTTAAGTTCACCAGTCTCACAATCAATAAGGGCTCTGCCTATGGCCAAAAATGGCCTTCCCAAGATTATGGAAATTTCCTCATCCACCTTGCAGTCTAATATCACAAAATCAGCAGGAAATACAAACTTCCCCACTTGAACCAAGACATCATCTAGAATACCCAACTGTCTCTTCACCGTCCTATCAGCAAGTTGCAGCAGCATGGAAGTGGGCCTGGCTCTACCAATCCCCAGTCTTTTATATATGGCCAGCGGCATCAGATTGATGCTGGCCCCCAAGTCACATAGAGCTTTGGTGAAAGAGGAGTTTCCAATGGTACAAGGAATTGTAAAACTCCCTGGGTCAGACAATTTTTCAACAATAGGACGTGTCACCACCACACTAAAAGTCTGAGTAAGGGTGACAATAGCTAGATCTTGGAAGTCAACTTTACTGGACATCAATTCCTTCATCATTTTAGCATACCCAGACATTTCTTTCAATGCATCAATAAATGGAATATTTACCTGTATCTGCTTTAGCATGTCCAAGAACTTTTTGTACTGTTCATCCTTTTGGTATTTAGCCAGCCTCTGAGGGAATGGAGCTGGCGGTCTCTTTTTTCCAGTGATTTGGGACTGTTCTTTCTCATCCACCGCCTCAACTACCGGCTTCTGAGTCATCTCCACCTTTTTTCAGTCTCATTCTGTGCGCTTGGTTCTTCTTCACTAGGTTGCATTGCTTCCTTGGTCAAGTTTGTTGAATCATCAAGTTCAATCGACATGGGTACCATTGTATCGGTCTGCTTGCTCTCATGAGCTCTTTCCAGTTCCAAGTTTAACTCTCTACCACTGCGAATAGTCACTTCCATCGGCTGCCTTGGGACCTGGTCAATAGGATTTACCTGAGAATCTCCAGGTAAAGTTCCAGGAGGACGATTGTTCACTACCATAGATATCTATCCCAACTGTACTTCAATATTTTTAATAGATGCATCATGTACATCTACTCTCTTACTGGTTTTGGCATTTGACCCAATTACCTGCTGCATCATAGCTTCTAACCTGGCAAACCCATCTTCTTGCCTTCCCTATCGTTGTTGCTGAGGAGGGTAGTATGATTGTTGCTGATTCTGATGGGTGTAACCTTGTGGCCTCTGATACGGTGCTGCATTAACTTGTGGTCCCCTGACACCCATATTTCCACTGTCCTGATGTTGGTGAGGTGGCCTATATGGTTGAACTTGCTGACCCAAGTGCTGCCCCCCTTGTCTCTGGCTTCCATAGTTTGACACATAACTTATATTTTCTGGATAACGAGGGTGATGACATTCTTCATTCCATTGATTACCAAGTGGTTGACTAATGCAAGATGTGCATAAGCCCTCATTGGTTGTGTCAATGATGTGTACCTGCTGTTTTTCTCCCGATTCTTCTACCTTCTTAGTAAGTATACTCATTTGTGTTATCAAGGTGGCTACGTTCTCTGCAATGGTATTAGATGGATCAAATGTCACTGAATGAACTACAAGAGTAATAGGTGCATTCCTTGTTGTCCATCCTGAATTTTGTACCATTTTATCAAGTAAGATTTGACTCTCTCTCTCCACGTTTTGCTTAGAAATGCTCCACCAGCTGAAGCATCAACATTAGCTTTCACAGTATCAGCCAAACCCATGTAGAAACGCTGCCCCAACATTTGCTCTGGAATGCCATGATGTGGACAGATAACCAGAATGCTCTTAAATCTTTCCCATGTCTCTTGTAGTGTTTCAACTGGTTTTTGTCTGAAGCTCAAGATTTCATCAATTTGTTGAGCAGTTTTGTTGGGTGGGTNGTAATGGAATTGATGGGGAGTGAGTTAAGCCAAGTTTGGGCAGCACCAGTCACTGAGAATGGAAACAACAACAGTCCCATTGCCTCCTGAGTAACGTTAGGCTGCCTCTGTGTTTTGCAGATTGACAGGAAGTTTTTCAAGTGCTATTGGGGGTCTTCAATGTATGACCCTGAGAATACCCCTTTGTTCTGCAATAGGTGCAGCATATTATTTGTTATCTGAAAGGACTCGGCCTGTATCTGAGGAACCAGTATTGCCGTGGACAAATTCTCAGCTGTGGGTTGTGCCCAGTCATATAAAGGAACCGCTGCCCCTATTTGAGCGACTGGGTCTACCACATCATCCCCATGATTGTTCCGGTTATGTGCATCTTCCATGTCGGTTTCAATTTGTTCAATTTGTGGTTGATGTTTGCTTTTCCGGTTGGTCCGGTTTATGGTCCTGAAAACTTTCTCGGGGTCTGATAAGGCTTCAATTACTTCACCAATCCTCGATGAGTTTCTAGGCATGCAACTGCAACACATAGCAACGTCAACAACGCCAATTTATAATACCGTTAATTCCCCGGCAACGGCACCAAAATTTGATCACGCTCAACTATGTCTAATAAAAGACTAAACGAGCGTTGCAAATATAATTCGGGGTATTATTCCCAGATTCGATCCCACAGGGAATTTACGTATCAATAAAGTCTTTAGAATACACAACTTTTACTCAATCAATTCNCGTTGCAAATATAATCCGGGGTATTATGCCCAGAGTCGATCCCACAGGGAATTTACGTATCAATCAAGTCTTTAGAATACGCAACTTTTACTCAATCAATTCTCTCAAGACTTTTTAATATAAATTGGTGATGTTTTACTAATTCTACTGACAATAATAAGAACTAGTAATTACTAACAATGTGTTGTAAATAATGATGATAAAGGACTAAGGTTATGGTTTCCCCCGTTAGTGAATTCTTTCTCAGATATTCTTATAGTTTAATTAGTCGTCTCTATCAATCATGACCACTCTATCTACCATAAATCTCTGTCAAGTAATTATGATAATTTACTAGACGCACTCTCTCAAGTTACGCTAGCTAGATAGCATTACAGTTCACTTTAGATTGCACCCGAGGTATCGTTATCTCTAATCCAACCTCTAAACCCTCGGTTATGAATTTCGTCTATACTCCGGGAGTGATGTATTTCCACAACTATCTTAATATGTACTCTCTCTCTCAAGTAGATACATAATAAATAGGAACAGTTAATTCAGGGCCCTTTCAATCAACTACAACAAGAACATAGTTGAACAAATAGAGATTAATCAACAAAAATATATTAATATCACAACAAATTCATCCCCAACGGGTTTTACCAAGACCCTAGATTAAATAATTTAGCTACTCATGTTCATAAGAACCAAGCCCAAAAGAAATTGCGTAATTGAATTACAAGGTAATGAATAAAAGAAGTAAAAATCAATGTTTTGTCACTTCAGTGGTTTTCTCTCTTCGAATCCTTCGTCTGCCTTCTGATCCTCTTTAAGTTGTGTTTTAGGGGTCTATTTATATGTTTAGGAAAAACCCTAAACGTGTAGGAGACTTTTATTCCAACCGGGAAACACTTAAACTCGTCAAAACTCGGAATTGACCGAAACAGGAGCCTGACGTTTGGGCCCTGGTGCCTGGCTAACGCCAGGCTAAGGCTGGCATTTGGGCTATAACGCCTGGTTAACGCCAGGCTAAGGCTGGCGTTTGGAATCTAACACCTGGCTAAAACCAGGCAGGGTCAGCCGTTTGGGCTCTAGCCCCCGGCTATAGCCCGGTGCACTCCTCCTCGCCTCTTGAGCGTATTTTCGATGTATTTGCATCCATTTAGCTCGGTTTCCATCTCCAATTCACCTACACATGAAATAGACTCTATTATGCACATAAAAAGTGTATTTTTATCATTAACTCACATAAAATATAGGGCATATAACATGTTAAACCATGAATTCTAGCCTCGCATCACCCTTTCTACTCTAGTATAGGCATAAAAGACTTGTATATTTTTCCATTGTTTCATTGAGAGCTACATTTAGTACAGGGCTTGTGACTATGGTGACATTCCGGGTTTTGGGAAGTAAATGTATATGTTGAGCAGCTACGTTATATCTGCTTGAGTTCTTTTTCTAGCTTTATTTTATTGATTCTGTCATGTTCCGCAAATTTTAGGCTTACTTAGTCATAGAGACTAGGTGCCGTCACGATACCTTTCGGAGGGTAAATTGGGTCGTGACAAAGGTTCAAGGAATGACATTGTGGTTAGGTGATAAATTATGCGGTGCATGGTGCTACTTTAGCAAAGGTATGCAGTCATGTTCTGGTACATCGTGTGGTAGTTGATACGGTGTTCATATATTGGAAACATGCCTGACAGAGACTTTCGGGTGTTGGAACTGGGTTCTGAGCTTATTATATGGATAAAGGAGGATATCGTTAGATTTGATCGAGTTAATGAGCTCAACTAAGTGGTGGCAGCACAGGTAGGTGCACGAAGTGTTAAAAAATGAATTTGGGCCCAGAGCAGTTCGTGGCACGTTCGAGGACGAACGTATGTTTAAGTGGGAGAGAATGTAATGACCCGACCAGTCGTTTTGAGATCTAACGTGTCGTTTGGCATTTTGAGGCCATGATCAGCTTCATTTCAGGTATTATGACTCGTAGGCGTGGTCGGAGTTGAATTTCGGGAAGTTCGGAGTCAATTTGGAAAGAAATTCTCATTTCAGAAGCCTTAAGTTGGAAGAATTGACAAAGATTGGAATTTTGAGTAAACGACCTCGGAATCAGGATTTGAAGGTTCCAGCAGGTTTGTATGATAATTTTGAACTTGGGCGTAAGTTCAGAACGGGTTTTGGATGACCCGGGAGCGTTTCGGCGCATATTGTAGAAGTCAACATTTTAGAAGAAACTTCATAAGTCTGGGATGAAGTGCATTTTAGTGATATTGATGTCTATTTGGGATTCCAAGTCTGGGAATAGCTCCGTATGGTGATTCTGGAGTTGAGAGCGCGATCAGAAGTGAATTCGGAGGTCCGTAGGATATTTTGAAATCATTTGGCTAAAGATAGAAATTCGAAGGTTTTTGAGAAATCTGATTGGAAGTTGAAATTTTGATATCGTGGTCGGAATGCGATTCCGAAAGTTGGAGCAGGTTCGTAATGTTGAATGTGACTTGTGTGCAAAATTTGGGGTTAATCGGACATGATTTTATAGGTTTCGGCATCGAATGTAGAAGTTGGAAATTTCAAAGTTCATAAAGATTAAATTGTGATGCGATCCATTGTTTCGATGTTATTTGATGTGATTTGAGGCTTCGGACAAGTCCGAATTATGTTTTGGAGCATGTTGGTGTAATTGGATGGAGTCCCGGGGGCCTCGGTGGATTCCGAGTGGTTAACGGATTAAATTTGGAGTTGAGAGAAAGCTGAGGCTGTTGTCATCTGGTGTGGCCGCACCTGCGAGGTTTTGGCTGCAGGTGCGGCTATGGTGTCGCAGAAGTGGAAAAGGGGTGGCTTGGCTGGGGGCCGCAGGTGCGAGGTTATTTTCGCACCCGCAAAGGCGCAGATGCGGACGAGAGAGCGCAGGTGCGGAGCCGGCTGGGGAAGGAGGAAGCTGCAGGTGCGAGAGTTTGGGCGTACCTGCGGGCGCGCAGGTGCGGGCGTAGTCACCGCAGGTGCGGAAGGACTGGAGGCAGTGCAGTGTTTTAAAAACGGGAAATTTGGTCGTTCTTCTCCTGTTTTCATTTGGTGTGGGCGATTGTGGAGAGATTTTCTTCAAGCATCACAAGGTAAGTTGTTCCAATTCATTTCAAGTTAAATACGTGGTTTAGGTACGGATTTAAGTGTGGGAATTTGTGAAAAATTATGGGACTTGGAAGAAAACCTAGAATTTGTATTTTTGGATTTTTCCCACGAATTTGAGCATGAAAATTAGAGTAATTATATATTTGAGTTAGTAAGGCAATGGGTAGGGTTTATCTTCGAAAAATTTAGGAATCCGGGCACGTGGGCCCGAGGGCAATTTGGTCAACTTTTCGAGTGGAGTTGGGAATTTATATATTTTGAATTTTTATAAGTATTAGAGTATATTTTCACTGGTTTGCACGTTATTTGGATAGGTTTGGGGAGTTGTGCATCAATTTGAGTCGTCGGAAGGGCTTGGAGGCCAGTTATGATTTTCGGAGCGAGGTTAGTCTCCTTTCTAACCTTTTAAGGGGGATTTGTCCCCGTAGGTGAACTAATTAAATATGTGCTACTATTTGTGGGGGCTACGTACACACGAGGTGATGAGAGTCCGTGCACAGCTACTATTATGCTTATGCCCGGGTAGTGTAGGACCCAAAAATATGTTTTATTTGCCGTACTTGTAATTTTACTGATAAATTATAATATTTAAACCTTATTGAACTTGGAAAATGAATTTCCAGAAAAGACTTAAATATTATCTTCGTTTCCATTAAAAGAGAATTTTATCACTTCCTTGAGTAATTATTTTCCTGATAAAATGTGAATTTAATGTGTGAATATGTGTATTTATGAGTACCTGAGTCGCATGTATGATTCGCGAGTAGGGTAAATATATTATTATATATGACCGCGTCGCATGATCGATTCGCGAGCGGGGTAATAGATGCATCTATGGTTCGAGCCGTTCGACCCTTCAGCAGTGCATATTTATTTATTGATGGTTCGAGCCGTTCGACCCTCGGCATACTTGCGCATGATATTTGCTAAGTATTTACATTGATTTTTAACTGTTTACTGGCCTTGAATTATATGTTTTCAACTGAAATGACGTAGACTTAAAATTTATAAATATGGAAGAAGTTGTTATTTCCTATTACTATCTGTTAATTACCTATGATATCCATGCTTAGTGTCACCCTTGAATTTATTAAATTGACCTCTAGTAAGTGTCAAATTTGACCTCTCGTCACTACCTCTTCGAGATTAGGCGGGATACTTACTGAGTACACGTTGTTTTCGTACTCATACTACACTTGTTGTGCATTTTGTTGAACAACTACATGCATATATCGTGGCCCCGCTTGGCGCCGTGGCATGGTTGACATGGGGACTTAGACGAGTTGCACCATCCCGAGACGACCCGCAGCCGGCAGAGTCTTCCTCGGATGTATTGTACTGTATTTTAAATTTGTTTTCCAGTTTTTACTCTGGACGAATATTGTATTACATGTATACTTCTTTCTTAGAAATTTGTTCATGCACTTGTGACACCGGGTTCTGGGATGAGTTTGGGATGTATCTTATTAAATCGATTGTTAAACCATCGTTACTTACTTAAGGAATTTTTATTCACTTATTATTTAATGAAATGAAAGGTAATAAAGATTTCAAACGTTAGAATAGTAATTTAATTTAACTATTTTGTGTTGGCTTGCCCGACATTGGTGTCCGGCGCCATCACGACCTTAATGGATTTCGGGTCGTGACAGAGATCATGCTATGCATTTAGAAATTATGCTTGAGGAACTCTGCATATAGAGCATTATGTATTTTATATGCGCATTAGATACCATGATTTAGGACCTCACTAAGTCACACCTAGCTAAGCTAATGATGCATGAAAAGGGATATAAAACAGAGTCACATCTAATTGTCTTGCTCTTAATAAAACTAGTAACAATCTTTGCATAATCACATCACCTAGAACATCATGCTTTAGATAAAACAACCTCTAAACTATTCTAAATAATTCTAGTAACTATTGTGCATTCCCCCACGCCTAGGCAAGCCTTAGGTAACCAAATTTTATAAAACTGGAAGACTGTTGCTTTGTGTTTACTGCCTAATGGTTAACAGGTTTCAAAATCAGTAGGCAAGCTGATTAGGTCCTGCTTCTGGGTTTATAAAATTGAAACTGCGTATCTTCTGTGTTTTGAGATTCCATTAGACATCATGTTTTAGGATCCTACTTAATAATAATGGCCTTGTTTGTGCTTGAGACGTGTTGTTTACATGCAATATTTGTGGAGGTAAACTTGAGCCTCTTAATTGCTTATTTCATATTTTATCTGTTCAAGTCCTATCTGTTCTTGCATGTCGCCTAGTATTTTCTCCTTTCAACCTTAGGGGTCTGTCTAGAACTGCCTATAGGTAGAGGTCCTAAATTCCTCCAGGGCCATTAAGCAGGGACGGGTAACAACACACATAGAGATCGTTAAACAACACTTGCTTTAATAACCGCTAAGGGGTTGGAAATGGTAGATATGGATATGATATCTGGTGCGCTAATGCAACGTGTAGCCCCTCTTCTGAGGAGTGATTACCGGGCATTGTACTGATGTGATCCTATAGGATAAACAACCTAGGAGCCCCTATCCCTTACATATGTGTGCTTAGATCATAACTTTATATGTATGCATAGACTCTAAATATTTTAATCTTTAGCACATATGTGTGCTTAGACTGCGAATCTTCTCAAAATCTTTATTTGTTTACCTATGTGTTTTTATTGCTTATGTGCTACCTGTTTTAAAATTCACAAAGCTTGTTTGGCTGGGAATCACAGTTGTGGACTTTGAGGGGTGCCTAACACCTTCCCCTTGAAGTAATTTCAAGCCCTTACCCAATCTCAGGTTATCTAATCTGTGTTTGGAAATAACCTTTAGTAGATGCCCTAACGCACCTTAAAATCATTAGGTGGCGACTCTTCAATTCCTTATCATTTCCCAAAAGAAAATGAGTTGTCCCAATAATGTCGAATACCCTGACCAATCTGAAAGGGGAGGAAAGAGGGGGGGGGGGGGGGGGGGGGGCGACACTGTCGAGGGTCGAACGACACGAACCATAGATGCATCTATTAATGTGCCGAGGCGACGCGGCTGCACATAGATTTTTTAAGTTATTATAATAATCTTTAATTTTTTTCAAAAATACGAATTTCAAATGAAAACTTTCAAGTCTCGAAATCCTCAATTTCAACTCTTTTCAAGTAATTTAATAAGCATACTCGATCTCAATTCTTTTCAAGGTAAATAATAAACATAATAAAATAATGGTATCAACAAGGCATAATGTAAATCTAAAGTTACCTGAACATAGGAATAATTAGTAGCTACGTACGGATTCTCGTCACCGCGTGCGTACATAGCCCCCATGAATAGAAGCACATATTAACTCAATTCACCTATAGGGTTAAGTCCCTCTTACAAGGTTAGAAAAGAGACTTACCTCGCTCCGAAATTCCATAGCCGGCTCCCAAGCCTTTCCAGCAACTCAAACTGATGTCCAACGCTCCAAAACTACTCAATAAATGTTCAAATCCATAAATATATACTCCAATACTTATTATAATCCAATTTACAATAATTTCCAACTCTGCTCGAAAAGTCGATAAAATCAACACTCAGGCCCACGTGCCCGGATTCCAAAATTTTTCGAAGATAAACATTACCCATAACTTAACGAACTCAAATATATAATTTATTCTCAATTCCATGCCCAAATTCGTGGTCAAAATCCAAAAAATACCAATTTCTAAGTTTTCTACCAAAATCCCAAATTTCGATAAATTTTCTATGAATTTCCATGTTAAAATCTATATATAATCCAAGTATTTAACTTGCAATATGTGGGAATCACTTACCTTGACATGGATGATTAAGATGGAGCTCCAAAATCGCTCCTAGGTTGGCTCCCATGGAGGAAATGATCCAAACGCATTTTTGCGTACTTATAAACTGTCAGGCGACCCTTCTTTGCGTTCGCGAGCCCCCCGTCGCGTTCGCGATGAATAAGATTCTCAAAAGATATTTCCTAACTCTTCTCATATAGTCTCTAGTATAATAGTCATAACATTTTTTACAAAACTCCAAATAATAAATGGTTAAACTTTCTGAAAACTATACACCAAGATCTACAACTTTCATGTTTTGGTCATCTTCCAATAACTTATCGATTTTGAGATATGAGCTGTCAAAGTCAGACATATGCAACACAAATTTCTTCTTCATCTTCCCGGATAACCTATAGTGTACCAGCCCTAACTTTTTGAAAACAAATCCAAATGCTAAATCGTTTGCCTTTCTAAAAACTAGAAATAAAGAACTACAACTATTATTTGTAGATCATCTCTAAATTCTTTATAGATTACAAGTTATGAGGCTCCGAAGTCAGACCTGTGTAACAGAGATTTTCTTCTTCGTGACGCGAGAGTCTCTTTGCGAACGTGAAGAAAAAAATCCCATAAGACAAATCCTTCTTCGGGAACGTAAGGAACAACGCCAGACATTAGAAAATCAGCATCCAAAGTAGCCCAAAATGGTCTGAAACACACTCAGGGCCCCCCGGGACTTCAACCAAATATACCAACGAGTCCTTAAACATCATACGAGCTTAGTTGAGGCCTCAAATCACATCTAACTTCTCTAAAAACACGATTCACACCCCAATTCAAGCCTAATGAAACTAAGAAATTTCAACTTCTGCATTCGATCCCGAAACCTATCAAATCAAGTCCGATTAACCTCAAATTTTGCACGCAAGTCACATTTGACATTACGGAACTACTCAAGATTTTGGAATCGGAATCTGAACCGGATATCAAAAAGTCCACTACCGATCAAACTTTCCAAAAACCTTCAAATTTATAACTTTTGTCAAATGATCCCGAAATGACCTACGGACCTCCAAATCCACATCCGGACGTGTCTCCTAAAACCGAAATCACCATACGGAGCTATTCCCAAGCTCGGAATCCCAAACGTACATTGATAACATTGAAATACACTTCAACCCAAATTCATGAAATTCTTCCAAAGTATCAACTTTCCACAATAGGCGCTGAAACGCTCACAGGCCATCCAAAACCGGATCCCAATATACGCCCAAGTCCAAAATCATCATACGAACCTCTTGAACCTTCAAATCCCTATTCCGAGGTCGTTTACTCTAAAATCAAACCTTAGTCAATTCTTCCAACTTAAAGCTTCCGAAATGAGAATTTTACTTCCGAATCAACTCCGAAATTCCCGAAATTCAATTCTGAAAACGCGTACAAGTCATAATACCTGAAGTGAAGCTGCTTAAGGCCTTAAACCGACGAATGACGTGCTAGATCTCAAAACGAACGGTCGGGTCGTTACATGAGAAATTGGTTCTGAAGGCAAAACAGGTCGATCTATCGCCCCCTGCACACGAGATATACGTGAGGCCTAATCCAAATCTAGTTTTGCTAAAATTATTTTTCATTTTCTGAGCTCACCAGAAAAGTGTCAAAATAAATGCTTACCAAAATTCATTCTCTTTGGGATTTGTAACGTCCAATTTATTACTTTGTAACAACCCTGATTTAATTCTTGTAGCAATTGTCGTTAATCTTGTAATGGCTCTATTTTAATTTCTATAACAACTATAGATTAATTCCTTCATCTGTAATTGTCCAACAGCTTTGCCTACAAAAGGTAGTCTTATTCTTGAATAATGGGACACAGAAAACACCTCCATCTCTCTTCTTCTTCAACCGATTTCAGGGCAATTATTTTGTGCAAATTCCAAACTTTCAGCCACGATTGCACGTGTTTGGAGTTGCTTTGAAACATTGGGGAGCGAACGGTCTTAACGATTTTCACCTAGTCGGTCCAAAATCGCTTTCAAGGCAGTGGGCTTGCCACGACACAATACTTTTGATAAGTTGTTAATGTTTCCTTCTTGTTCTTTGTCGAAATAATCTACTCATTTTTCTTACAATTTGAAAGTGATTTGTTTACATATAATATTGACTAATAGCTACCACTTTGAACAAAACTTTTTGCTCTGTCAAAGCTTGAGCCTTTAGATTCAAACAATTATAAGTGATGGTCCCATAAACTTTTAATTTTCTTTGAACAATTAGAAGTTGATTACGTTTTGTCAAAATGAACCTCCTGCTGATGTTGTTGTTGATTGTTCTAATGTTGCTACTACTGTTGTTGCTGATGATGATGCTAAGAAGAAATACGAGAATGATAATAAAATTTTTCAAGGGAATCTGCTTAACCGTATGAATGACCCTCTCTTCGATTTGTTTATAAATTATAAATATGCTAAAGTCATATGGGATAGTTTGGAGAAGAAATATGGTGAAAATGATGTTGGAAAAAAGAAGTACGTGGTTGAAAACTGCATCAAATTGTAGATGGTTGATGATAAGCCGATCATGGAGCAAGTTCACGAGTATGATAACTTGACTGCTGATGTTTTGGACGAAGGCATGGATATGTGTGAGATTCTTCAGGCTAATGTTCTGCTTGAAAAGTTTCCACATTCCTGGAGTGATTACAGGAATCAACTGAAACACAAGAAGAAATACTTAAATCTCCAACAACTGATCAGTAACATGAGGACTGAGGAAGCAAACCGTCTCAAATATGAGGAGTCTGAACTACTTAAGGATAATATGAAATCTCTCTCTTAATTCTTCTAAAGCTAACCTTGTGGAATCTTCTAGTACTTTTTTGAAAGACATGTTTAAAGGAAAACGGAAGAAAGGCCAGAAGAAAGGACATGTGAAGAAGCAGAATTACTTCAATAAGCCGGAGGGCCATATTCAAAAGTCGAAAGGACCTTGCTATGTCTGTGGAAAATTTGGTCACAAGGCCTTTCAGTGCAACCAGACAAGGACAAAGCTCAAAATAGGGAGGAAAAGCTCCAGTCCAAGCTAACCTTACTCAGGGTGGTGATGTCATTGATGTTGTGGTTGCTGAAGCGAACATGGTGACTAACAAGATTGACTCGACACATGCGCTTCAAGGAACCTATGCACCAACAAGGAGTTGTTTCACGACTTTGAAGAATCTGCTGATGGCGAGTGCGCCTGCATGGGTAACCCCACTACATGTGGAGTTATGGGTAAAGGAAAAATTCTCTTTAAGTTAACTTCTGGAAAAACCTTAGCCTTAACTATGTTCTGTATGTACCCTCCCTTCGTAGAAACTTAGTTTCTAGCGTGCTTCTCAATAAAGCAGGTCTTAAACCTGTTTTTAAATCTGATAAAGTTGTTATTTCTTGTGGGGAGACTTTGTTGGGAAGGGTTACCTTAGTGGGGGTTTATTTTTACTGAACATCGCTCAATAGATTTCTAATAATGCTAGTGCTTTCAATTCTGCTTATATTGCTCAGTCTATTGATTTGTGGCATGGTAGACTAGGTCATGTTAATATTGCTTCTATTAAAAGACTTAGAAAATTGAATTAATTCTTGAAAATTTATAATTTTTCTAAGTGTCTTGTTTGTGTAGAAACAAAACATACCAAGAAGCCTTTTAAGAATGTAACTAGTAGAAAGACAAGATTGCTTGAACTAGTGCATTCAGACTTAGTAAATTTCAAGAACACTGTTAGTAAGGATGGAAAGAAATACTAAATCACCTTTGTAGATGAGTTTTCTAGATACACTATGGTATATCTTCTTAAGTCAAAAGATGAGGCTGAAAGCATGTTTTTGAAATATAAGGCAGAAGTACAAAATCAATTAGACAGAAAAATCACGAGACTTAGGTATGACAGGGGTGGTGAATATAGTACTAATACTTTATAAGCCTTTTGTGAGAAAATGGTATTATACATGAGGTTAGTTCTCCCTATGCTCCCCAAAAAAATGGTATAGTCGAACGGAAAAATATAACCCTTAAGAAAATGATGAATTCTATGCTTTTGAGTTGTTTTATCTGCATGCTATGTTCTTCATAAAGTCCTCATAAGAAGTTAGATAAAACCTCGTATGAGTTATGGAAAGGGTTTTCCCAAACATGATAATTCTGAAAGTGTGAGGGTGTTTGATTAATGTTGGTCTACCGGATTTTAAACAAGTAACAGTTAGACCCAAGACTTTTGATGTTATTTTTATTGGTTATGCTCAAAATAGTAATGCCTATAGATTTATGTCTTTGAATGATAGTTTTATTTGTGAATCTAGAGATGCATAATTTTTTGAGCATGATTTTCCATTGAAAAATAATTTGCCTAGTGATGTGCATAATAATGCTTCTACATCTATGTCTATTAATTCTCATATTTTGCCTTCTTCTAGTGTTACTGCTAATGAGCATGAAAATGAACTTAGAAGGAGTAACAGACGTAGAATTGAAGCTAGCTTTGGTCCTGACACTATCACTACTTTCTTGACTGAAAATATTTGATCTTGATGTTTTGAGTGATGAATTAGTGTCAATCTATTTAATAGAATAATACCCTTAAACATATAATGAATCAATAAGGTCAATAGATGCTAGTTTTTGGAAAGAGGCCATTAAAAGTGAATTAGACACTATAGGTTCTAATCACGCTTGGGACTTGTCTGATTTGCCTAAAGGTGTAAACTCATAAGTAGCAAGTAGATATTTAAGAAGAAATTGAGTCTTGATGGTACAATTGAGAAATATAAGGTTAGACTTATTATTAGGGGTTTTAACCAAAAGAAAGGCACTGATTACTTCGACACTTATTCTCATGTGATTAATATAGCAACTATTAGAACTGTTGTTGCTGTAGACGCTATTCATAATTTAGTGATACATCGAATGGATGTTAAAACGATCTCCTAAATATTAGAGGAAGAGATTTATATATCTCAACCTGAGGGATTTGTGATCCAAGGACAGGAGAATAAAGTATGCAAATTGAGAAAGTCTCTGTATGGCCTAAAACAAACACCTAAGCAATGATATGAAAAGTTTAATAGCACATTAGTGGATAGTGGTTTTGTTATTAATGCATCGGATACTTATGTTTATTTCAAGATGATAGGAACAGATTATGTGATTATGTCTATATGTGGATGACATGTTATTCTTTGGCCCTAATGTGAATGATGTTAATGAGACAAATAACTTTTTGTCTTCTAAATGTGAAATGAAAGATCTTGGAGAAGCAGATGTAATTTTAGGGATTAAAATCAAAAGAACTTCTATTGATTTTTCGTTATCTCAGCCCCAATATATTGAGAAAATGTTGAAAAGGTTTAATTGTTTTGATGTAGCACCTGTGAGAACTCCTTATGATCCTAGCATACACTTAAGAAAGAATAAGGAATATGATATTTCTAAAACTGAATATGCTAATATAATTGATAGTGTAATATTTTTCATGAATTATACACGACCTGATATTGCTTATGCTATTAGTAGATTGAGTAGATGTACTCACAATCATAGTAGTGAACACTGGAATTCTCTTCATCATTTTCTAAGGTATCTGAGAGGTGCTATGGACTGGTGTTTTCTTTCTAATAAATTTTCTGTTGTTTTAGAAGGATTTTGTGATGTAAACTGGCTTACTGACAATGTCGAAGTTAGCTCCATGATCACGCTCAACTATGTCTTCTATAAAGACTAAACGGGCGTTGCAAATATAAATCTGGGGTATTAAGCCCAAAGTGGATCCCACGAGGAGTTGAACGTATCAACCGAGTTTATTAAATACTAAACTGGTGTTTAATCAAGTTTCTCAAGATATTTTGAATATCAAGTTGTGTTGTTTAACTAATTCTACTCACCAAATAATCAACTAGTAATTAATCTACAAATTTAATGTAATATTAAAGGTCTAAGGTTATGGTTTCCCCCGTTGGTGAATTCTTTCTCCAATATTTCGTATTTCTTATAGCTTAATTAAGCGTCTCTATCAATCATGAACTCTCTATCTACCGTAAATCTCTCNCTCATCCGAGTTCATCAACTCTGCCTCAGACTCTGGTGTGTTTATATCTTCATCCTCTGGGAGTCTATACCCCTCACCCGCACCTATCATCTGTTGCGCATGCGCATTGAGCGGATACCTGTAATCCAACTCCACCATCTCATCCGCCGTCGCTGGACGTCCTCCTATGCGCAATTGCAATCCCATCATCCCATAAAGATGGGCCATGAAACCATCATCCCTGGCATGTTGCTCAGCATTAGTCAGTGAAGACTCTTCTTTCAGTCTTAAAGCAGAGATGTCCGTTTCTCGGGTGAGTCGGTAATCAACGATGTGGTCAAAGTCAGGCTCAACTGTCACATTGTTGTTTAGCAGGAATTGAGTCAGAAAATTCGGGAAAGGGATCCGATCAATTCTATTGTTGTTACGCACCAATCCCATCTGGTAGCGAATCAAATGACCCACATTCACTTGTTGCCCAGTCATCAGGAAGTACAGCACACAAATCCTCTCTCTGCTGATTAACGTATCATGGGTGCATGGTAAGATCCGTGCATTAATCAATTTCAGCCATACCTGCGTCTCAGCCTTCATCTTCTTCTTGGGAAACCTTTTATGCCTATTAGTGGATCTATCCCGAATCCAGGCAGCCTTTGAATCAACCCCACAAAGGGTATGTCTCAACTCTCTGTAGTCAGGATGGCGGATAAATTGGTCAAGAGGCTCTACCGGAACATTTGGTGCTCCTAAGAAATCACATATGGCCTTGGTTGAAAATTCTACCAAGTGCCCACGAATTGGCACCAATTATTCTTTGTCCCGTGGGTCAAACCCTGTATAGAATTCCCTGACCAAATTGAGGTTAATGTTGCCATGTTGTTGGAAGACATGTCCCAGACCCAATTCGTGAATGCTTCTCCATATTGCTGGAAATTTCTTCCTAAGAAGTCCCTCACTGATAGCTCCTTCCGGATGGACATGCTTTGGTTTGCAACGAGCATACCATTTCCTTGATTGTGGTGGTATGCTGTTGATCCCATATTCTCTTTGGCCAGCAGGTTGCTGCCTCATAGCAGCTACAGCAGCTACTGCTTCCTCACCTGTCATGCTAGATGTAGCATCTACTCCTTTTATTTTCTTTTGAGTTGGTGGAGGTTTTGATTTGGTTGTCGGCGGG